>WOXC01001269.1:0-295299 GCA_011680675.1 Gymnobelideus leadbeateri | reverse complement strand
TCTCAAGTGACCTCTCTTAATCACTCTTTATGTTTCTAAACCTTGTTTTCTCACCCACTCTTTTCTCCTCTCCTCCACTCTCAGTGAATGAGGTAGCTTTGTTCCTCCCAAGGCTAATCCCTCCATCTGTACCCTGTCCCTCCCCTCCTGACTTTGATATATCAATTATCTGCCCTCGCTCTCATGCATGTTGATCTGTCCTTTTCCATTGCTTGTTCAGGTAAGCCCATCCTAAAAAACCTTTCTTTAGTCTGATCCTTGTCTCACACTACTGTCTCTTCTTTCTCTCCACATCATTGCCATGCTTATAGAAAGAGCTGTCTACATTGTCTGCTTTAACTTTAGCCTTGTTGCAATATGACTTTCATCTCTACCATTCTGCTGATGTTGTTTTATTCAAAGTTAAGGCCCCTGTTGACCTCATGTGATCACCAAGAATGGTGATCACTTACCATTCTTTTTGCTTTTTGGAGGGCAGTTGGGGGTTGTGACTTGCCCAAGGTCACATGGCTAGTTTTTGTATTGTGTCTAAAACCAGATTTGAATTCAGGTCCTCCTGACTCCATTGCTTGTGCTCTATTCACTGCGCCACCTAGCAGCCCCATTACCATTCTTTTTTGAAATGATCTTCACAGAATCTCTGAATTGAAAGGGACCTATGGAAGCCACCAAGTCCAACCTGTACCTGACAGAAGAATCTCTTCTACAACATAGAATATCAGCTCTGTGTGGGGTAGGGATTGTTTCATTCTTTGTCCTTGTGTTCCCAGCACCTAGTAGGGTGCCTGGCACATAGTAGGTGCTTAGTAAATATTTACTGATTGATGGAAATCGTCATCCAGCCTTTGTTTAAAAGCCTCCTGTGCAGGGGAACTCATTACTTCTCAGGGCAACACATTCCACTTTTGGAGAACTGTCATGGTTAGGAAACTTTCACTTAAAAAAAATAAGTATTTGACTTTTCTTTGGCCTTTGGCATTTTGATCCCCTTTTCCTTTTTGACTTTTTCTCTTGGTCTCTGGCCCCAAAATGTCTTGCTCTCCTACCACTCTGACTACTCCTTTTACTGACTTTTCAGTGCCTTCTCCTGCCCCTTCAGTGTGGCTGTTCCAAGGCATATTATGGGTTGTCTCCTTGGTCTCAAAGTTTATAAGATTGGGAGCTGAAGTAGACCTTAGATCTTAACAGCCATGGACTTGGCCTCATTTTACAGAGGAAGCTGAGGTTCAGATAGGATGATTTCCCCAAAGTCACAGAGCTAGTAAAATAGCAGAGGCAGCATTGTAATGCGTGACCTCTGACTACCACATTCAGGGTTCTTTCCACTGCCCCACACCACTCTACTCTTTCTCTCCACTCTCAGCTTTGGTGATCTCATTCACTCTCATGCCTCTAATTATCACCTCTATGCAGATGACTTTCAAATCTGTGTCTCTCTGCCCAAACTTCTTCACAGAGTTCCAATCCAATATTTTCCAATGCCTTCTGGACTTCACATGGGTATTTTTTTTGGCACGTCAAAGTCATCATCTCAAACTGAACATCTTTCACCTAAAATCTGCTCTTCTTCCTAATTTCTCTCTCTACTGTTCTCCCAGTCACATGGACTTAGGACCTTATAACCATCTTTTTGTGTCTTCCCTCTTCTTCATTCCCATAAACCATCATTTGCTAATATTATCCATTCTATTTTAATCTCTCACATATGCCCCCTCTTTGAAATTCCTATTGCAAGTTCAGCAGTACAGGCCACAGAATAGACCCTCTGTCCTTGGAGGTGGAGGTGCTGTGGTCTAGTTAAGGATATAAGACTTATATGCATGACAACAACAATACTAATAGCTAACATTTATATAATACTTTAAGGTTTGAAATACACTTTTCATGTGTCAGAACAATAACTCTGTGAAGTATGTGCTATTATTATGCCCATTTTACAGATGAGGAAATGAAGACTGAGCAAGATTAAGTGATTTGCACAGGATCTTATAGCTATTAAGTTTGAGGCAGGATTCAAATCCGAACCTTCCTGATTACAAATCTGATATTCTAGCCACTAAACCATGCTGTCCCTCAATGCAAAACAATGTAGAATAAAATACTAACCTTCTTATACTTTGTTCCACACCACTGGCCATCCCTGCCAACCTGGCCCTTTGGGAGCCTAACTCCTTTTACTGCTGCCCCAGATCAAAGTCACTTGTAGGAACCATTCCCCGACTATGCCTTCCCGGGATAAGAGGCACAGGGCAGATCCTAGGAGAGCCATACAGATTTGACATCCAGGGAAGACTTTACTGCAGGGGAATAGAGAGTGCCATTAATGGCTATGGCTATAGGGCCAATAAACAATTCACCCTGTACCCAGTAAATTATTAACATCAATTGCTTTCTGTTTATTCCTGAAGCTATACAAACCCTGGGTGCTGGTCTAGTTCTTCAGGTATAGAAGCTTTTCTATGACCTACTTTTTGGGATGGGACTTGCTACCATGCTTCAGTACAAGGTGAAGGGCGTGATAGAGAAAGGGAGGAAAGAAGGCAGAGACGACCGTTCCTTGTACTTACTCACATGGCCTTTTTTGGTCAGGAATTTGACTTGTGTGTGGGGTTTTTTTTGTAAATGATACTTCTGAATGTTAATTTGGAGGGGTGAAAGAATCGTGATCCTTGAGTGGAGATGAGAATGAGAGCCCCTAAGAAATTCAATTCAGCAAACATTCAGCATGAGTCCACTATGTGCCCAGAATGGTACTGGGTGTTAAAAATACAAAAGACAAAATCAGATCATCTGCTGCCCTCAAGAGGCTTACATTCAAATGATGGATCCCAGCATGAACAGGGAAGGAAATACAAAGTAGATATGTGGAATTTTAGGAGAAAGAGAGCATTAGCAGCTAGAGAGGTCATGTGGACTATGCTTTAAAGACAGCTATGGAGTCCAAGTGGTGGAAGTAAGAGAGTAGAGAGTGTTCCCAACATGGAAGATTGCCTGGGTAAACATAAACAGGGAATCAGAATAAAAATGGATGGATGGAGGGGGAGAGAGACAGAGAAAGACAGAGAGAGAGAGACAGAGAGAAAGAGAGAGGAGGGAGAGAAAGAGACAGAGAGGGAGAGAGATAGAGAGACACAGAGAGAGAGAAAGAGAGAGAGAGAGAGAGAGAGAGAGAGAGCCCAAAGGCTGGTAAGAAGAGGGTCTCGCTGAATTATATCAGAATTGGAAGTGGCCTCAAAGACGATAGGATCATTGATTTAGGAAAAGGAAAGTCTTAAAGATCATATAATCCATCCCCCACCCCCATTTTAGAGAAGAATTTGTTTTGTAGAAGTTATATTGATAGAGACTTGAGCCCAAGTCCTCTGATTTCCAATCCAATGGTCTTCATCTAGTCCAAATCATACACGAACAAGAATCCTTTGGTTAAAAACCCTAAATGGTTATCCAGTTTAAGCTTGAACACATTCAGTGACAGGTGATTCACTGCCTCAGAGTCAGTCCATGACAATTTCAGAAATTTCCCCTCTATGTGGCCACAAGATGACAAGAGGAAGCAATCTGAGAAACTCCCTAGCCCCAGTAGTACCTGATCAAGAATTTCCCCAACAAAATTCTACACACACCCCAATAAGCCCAAATCTGACTTCCTATAACTTTTCGATGTACCTATTTCTATCCTCTGGGACCAAACTCAGGTCTAATTCTCCTCCCATATGACAGTACTTCAAAGATAGCTCTAACATCTCTCCCATCATTTCCCCAAGTTTTCTTTTTCCAAAACTAAACAGCCTTAGTTCTTTCAAACAGTTTTTACATGGCCTAGTTTCTGGTCCCCTCACCATTTTTGTCACCCTCTGGACAAGTTCTAGTTTGTCAGTGCCTTTCTTAAAATGTGGTGTCTAGAACTGAACATGTAGTTGAGATATGGGGGAAAGAGAAGGATGAATATCCCAGAAGCTTATTGTTTGCTTCATCAAATCTTTGAATTTCAGAGTTAGAAGGGATGCCAACCCCATCCGGATCTAATCCAACCCCTCTCTGAAATGTGAACCACATCTAACATCCCTGACAAATAGTCAGACTTCCTCAGTAACCCTTGAAGTCCAGAAAGCATCCTCTAGCCTGAGGTTCAGAGAAGAACTGGGGCAGACTCTGAATCCAGACATCTCAGGGAGTCTGGGAGAGTTGGGCTGTTAAATCATTCGGTGTCCTAGAGGACACTGGGAAGACCTAGGATTACATTTCTTTTTTGGGTAAAGCTTTATTGATGTGTTTTATTTTTTTGCCCCAATCTAACCATTTCCACCTCTCCCTCTGCCCATTTAACCCTGTCTCATGGTAACTGTGTCTGAAATGATAGATGACCTTTGGTCCAAAGAAGAGGGAAGTATGTTTTGTCATCAGTTCTCCTGGACCAAAGTTGCTCATTACAATTAATCAGACTTCAGCTACCTTTCAGTCTTGTTTTTGTTTACATTATTGTGGTCCTTGTGTGTCCTGGGCTGCGGTTCTGCTTAGTTCACTCTATCTTAGTCCTCATGAAACTTCTGGGCTCCATTTGTAAAGTTCCTCTACCTACTTTCTCTTAGCAGTTCTGTAAGATGGGTGTAGCCTCTAGAGTCAAGTCAGGCCAACAAGCTTTATTAAGCACCTACTATGTGCCAAGCATTATACCAAAGACTTCTAGAGGAAGTAAAATATGCACTGGAAATACTAGACTAGACAGAAGAAACAGTATTTTAGAGGGTCAGTGAGATCTAGCTTATAAAGCCATGCATTTCCCTCCTCCCACTTTATTGCTAGATTTCATCATACCTGGTCACTTCCCCATGCCCAATCACATTGACTCTTTAGTACCAAGTCTACTCAGTTCCCAGGCTTGTGACAGAGGCTATGCCCCTCACCTAGAATGTGGTTTGTAGGGAGAAAATGAGCTACAGCTGCCTTCAGAAAAGCATTCCCTGTCCCTAAAACCTCAATGGTTCCCCATTACCTTCAAAATTAAGTCCAAGTTCTTTAGGCTGACATTCAAAATCTTTCACAATCTTCATTCATTCATTCATTAAACATCTGCCAAGAGCAAGGTACTATACCAGGTGTAATACAGGATGCAAAGTTGTAAAAGACAATTTCTATTCTCAGGGAGTATAGAATTTGCTCATCTGGACATAACTTATTTCTCCAGCCTTATCTCCCAACACTTCCAGGATATACTGAAATACTATTCAAATAAACTATAAGACACTTTAGAGAATCATCTAACCATATCCCTTTATTTAACAGATGTAGAAGTGGAGACACAGAACAATGCTTTACCCAAGGTCACACAGTGAATCACAGGACTAGAATGCAGGTGGCACAATGCCCACCTTGTGTTCTGACACTGTATTCTCAAATGAGCCCTCTACCCCAGGAGGGTCAGTATCCTCACTGCCTCATGAATGAATGGCCCTCATTTCACACTCTCCCATTTTTATAGCATCCTTCCTGAATTTAGCCCACTTATCTGAAGCCAAGTTTAGGTAGGGAGGAAGGGGAGAGGATGGGATTCTGGGGTATGAGTGTGTGGGGTGGGGGGTGTTGTATGCATTATTCTGCTTTTGTTTTTCCAGTATGCAGCCATGGCATAGCTTTGGCCCCAGTGGAGTCATATACCTGAGTATCCATGTGATTCTGAATCAGAGTTCTTTACCTGAGTTATAAATAGAACTCTCAGTGATTGGCCAGGGAGGTGGGGGTGGGATCAGAGGAGCACTCATGCTGCTGGAAGGGGGGGCCACTCATCAGCTCTGGGACTGGAGGTGACTGCATCTGAAGAGCTGCTGGGGGTTCCTGGTGGAGGGGGGATGGCAGGATGGGTCATTCTGGGGTCACTGGAGGGGAGATAGGGACTGGGGCACTGGTGAAGGGGAGGGAGAGATTGGTGCTATGATTTTCCCTTTTTTTCCTTCACCATTGAGTAGTGAAACAGAACTCTTGCTAGATAGAAATAAAGAGTTTTTAAACTACCCTGTCAAGAGACTGGGATGGGAGATAAATGGAAGAAAGTCTTATACCCTTATCTGCTCCCTCCCTCTGCCACTGACCTTCCCTCCCCTTTCCAATTAGAGCTAGCTTTGAATTTCCTGCTGTATAGGAAGCCCCTTGACTCTCTGGGCTTCCCTCCCATCTCTGAGCTGCACTCAGACAGTCTCTCTAACAGGCAGCCAGATCCAGGGCTCTGCCCCAGAGACTCTGCCCCAGAAAATATCCAATGGAAGGAGGTTACATGGCTTGCCACATTCTTCTATTCAGCAGTTTTGGTGAGATCAGAATGAGACAGCTAATGCTTGTGTTCATGTATTTTGTTTCTCTGTGTGTTCACATATCTCAGTATTTTAAAGCCCTCTCTTTTATGGACTTTATGAAAGGGCCCTTCGAGAGTATCTGGTTCAAACCTCTCATTTGACAGAAGAGGAAACTGAGGCCCAGAAAGGGGAAGCCCCATGGTCATACAGTTAGGGAGTTCCAGAGTTGAGATTCTAACCCCTCATCTAACACTTTTCCCACAAAATCACCTGCTTCCTTTTATCTCATGCATTTATCCATCAATGAGGCAATATTATGTAGTAGATAGATAGCAAGACCTCAGTTCATATCTTGCCTTCAATGAATATTATCTCTGGGATCATGCTTAATAAATGCAGAGTAGGCACCAGTGGGAAAAGTTTCTATATTAGGGATTGCCCCACAAAAGTGAAATAAATCATGGGTCTAGACCAAAAACTCTTCATCCAAACCATGTCTTCCTTCATCATCCTCCCATCCTAAGGCCTCTAGGTGGCACAAAGAATTGACTACTAGACCTGAAGTCAAGAAGACCCTGGTTCAAACACAGCCTCAGATACTTGTGAGCTGTGTGATAGTGGGTGAGTCTTTTAAGCTCTGTCTGCCCCAATTTTCTCCTCTATAAAATGGGGATAATAATAGCATCTATCCTAGGGTTTCTGTGAACACCAAATGAGATACCTTTTATAAAGTTCCTTGAAAATCCTAAAACACTACATAAATGCTATTATTATTGAAATGATTCAACTTGACCTTTTCTCTCCTTGACTTCTCAGACTAACTCTACTCATCTCCAGTCACCCCAGTCACCCCCATCACACTCCAGATTCTTCTTTATACATTTACTACAAAATTCAATTCAAAGAGGATTGATTAATCATGTGATACGTTTAAAGACCAGTGTTAGAAGCTAGAGGTAGAAAGATAAACACAAAATCATTCCTTTCTTTAAGCTTAAATTCTACAGAAAGTATGCTGCCTAGACACAGATCGGGAAGTTCATTAATTGCCAAACATTTATTGAGCACTGCTATGTGCCAGAACAACAGTGTGCCATGTGATGTTCTAGGTGCTGAAGATATCAAGACAAAAACAGAAAGAAGCTTATACTTTGTCATGGAAAGTAATCTACATATATAGGTCTACACAAAATAAGTACAAAGTAAATGCAATATTACCTCTATGGCTGGAAGGTAATAGCAGTTGGGGGAGTAGGATCAAGAAAAGCTTCAAGTAGGTGATGAAGACTTGAAGAAGGAAGTAAAGGATTCTAAGAGGTAGAAGGGAGAAGGGAGGCTATGAGAACAGCCATTGCAAAGACATGGAATCAGGAGATGGAGCATGTGTGAGGAGTATCCAAAGGACCAGTTAGATTGAACTGTACAAGGAAGTTTGGGTGTAATGAGTGGAGAGAGGGGCTAAAGTCAGGCTGTGAAGGTTTAAATGTTAAACCAAGGAGTTTATATTTGATCCTAGAGACAATAGGGAGCCATTGGTATTTTTGTCTATTAGGGTAGTGTAGTGATTATCAACCCTTTTGGTCTCAGCACCTATTAATTATTGATGACCCCAAAGAGCTTTTCTTTGTGTGGGTTATATCTACTGATAGTTACCACATTAAAAATGGAAATATCTTAGTATTATTATGAAAATAGCTCCGACTGCACAGACTCCCTAAAAGGATCTCAAGTTCCCTCAGAGGGTCTCCATACCACCCTTCAAGAATCTCTAGTGTAGTGACATGGTTAGACTTGCACTTAAGGAAAATCATTTCATTAGCCTAGTGGAAGATGGATTTTAGTGAGGACAGACTTGAAGAAGAGACACAAAGTGGAAAACTATTGCAATAATCCAGGTAATAGGTGATGGATATCAGTGATGATTATATGAAGAGCGGAAAGAGATAAATAACAAAGATATTATGGAATTAAAACTACCAAGATTTGGCAACTGATTGGTTACTTGGAGTGACTGGATGTACAGAGTCAAGGATAATGCTGAGGTTAAAAGCCTAGAAGATGGTGCAGGCCTGTAGTTAAGGAGAGGGATTAGAAGTATAGATATATGAGATGTCTGCATAGAGATGACCATTAAATCCATGGAAACTCATGAAGCCACCATGGAAGAAAGGATAGAGAAAAGAGAGAAGAGGGTCCAGGACAGAGCCCTAGAGCACAACTTCCATTAAGGTACACAATTTGGAAGGTGAACCAGCAAACAAGACTGAAAGGGATCTGTCAAAAAGGTAGAAGGAGAACCAGAAGATAACAGTGTCACAAAAATCCCGAGAGAGGTCAAGTAGGATGAGGATTGAGGAAAGACTTATCAGTTCTGAGAATTAGGAACACTGGCTACTTTAGAGAGGTCAGTTTCAGTTGAATGATGAGGTCAGAGGCCAAACTGAAAAGATTTAAGAAGAGAATGGAAGGAGAGAAAGTGGAAGCACTTATTGTAAATGGCCTCAAGGCATTTGGAGGAAGCTATGGGGTGATAGCTGAGGGTCTAATAAAATAGCCGATTCTCTTTTTGGAGGTCTGGGTGACTTGCCCAGGATCACATAGCTAGTAAGTGTCTAAGGCTGAATTTGAACTCAGGTTCTCCTGACTCCAGGGCCAGTATTCTATGCACTGTGCCACCTAGATGCCCCAAGTGAAGCTCTTTTAAGGATGGGGACACTTGTGCATGTTCATAAGTATTTGAGAAGGAACCATGAGCCAGGAAAAGATGAAAGATTAGAGAGAGTGGATGACTGAGGTGTTAACCCATTAGAAAAGGTGGGCAAAGATGGGACCAAGAGTACATATGAAGGAATCAGCCTTAGCAAGGAGAACAGCATCTTTATTGTCAGAGACTACTGTAAAAAAAGACAGAAGAGGATGATGTGATGGGAGTTTTGAGATGAAGAAAGTGGGAAAGGAGGATGCTAATGACTTGAGGGAACTCCTGAAGAGGGAAATTACTCTTAAGTCAGCAAAGGTCAAGAAGTGATGAAGTTTCCTTACATAGAATTTGAGAATATGAGAGTAAGACTTGAGTAAGAGTGGGAGTAGGGTGCCCTCTGACTTTGTAAAGAATAAGACTCCTCCAGGGTGGGCATAGGACAGAGTCATGCTTATGGTAGCATCAGGTAGATTGGGACCCATCCGTTTGTCCAGTTCCTTTCTTATCAAGATTAGTGTGTCCACTCCTATGATAGTATTCCTCCATATCATGTATATGTCTCATCTACCCTATCAGACCTGGAACTTCCTAACATTGGGAACTCCCCACATCTTGCTCATACATCCTGGGGCTCCTGCACATCATTCTTTCTCTTGATCTTTCCCTGAGTTGCTATTAAAAGGAATCTGATGCTAATAAGGAGTTGAAATCCTGGGACTTGATTGAAGTGAAATTGGTTATAGGAATCAGAGCTTGAAGGAACCTCGAAGAGGTCATCCAGCCCAACCCCTCCATTTTACAGAAGATGAAACTGAGGCCAGAGAAGGGAAATTACTGACCCAAGTTAATAAGTAAGAGCTAGGATTCTAACCAAAGTCCCCAGACTTCATCTATAGTGCTCTTTCCACTGTACTACATTCCTTCTACAGCAGCTAAACAAACATTAATGTCATCTCCAAATACAAGGTAGTATAGAATTAAGTACTAAATTGGGTGGTTCAGACAATAAGTACTGTAGGAGGCCAATGATGAAATAAAATAAATAGCTTTATTGAGGCACCAAGCCCTAACCCATCCCCCCTAATCAGAGACACCAGAACCTCTTCCTCTTGCTTCTCTTTCTCCTCGGAATCACTGATTCTCCAAGTTGAGAGTGAAGCCATTTAAGGCCAAACCACAGCAAAACCACAGATCTCCTTTATTGTGGGGAAATAGGAAAAGAACCAGTTCTTGTCCCTAGGGAGCTCCCGGTCTAGCTGGAGAGACATAGTGCACACATATGAAGCAGATGATGAATCTCGGGCACCGTAACTGTAATGATAACTGACATTTATGTAACATCGTGAGGCTTGCCCGGCACTTACCATACATTATCTCATCTGATCTTCACAAGAGGTATCCCTATATCTGTTATGTTATGTAACAGAGAAGACCTTTTCATGGGCACGTGACCAGTAAGTGGTTTTGAAATGAGTTTTGAACCTAGGGCTCTTCTCCAGTGCTCTCGCCTCTGTCCTCTGCTGATGCAGTAACAATAACAATATTTACATAATGCATTTCAGAGTACAAAGTGCTTTCTTCAGAGCAACCAGCTTGGTGTAGCAGGAAAAGCAATGGATTTGGAGTCAGGGAACCCAGCTTTGCTACTTATTAGTTATGTGACCTTGGGAAAGTAACTTCTCTTTTCTGTGCCTCAGTTTCCCCGAGCTGTAAAATTAGAAAGTTGGACTAGATGATTGCTAAGGTTGCTTAATTGATAATTGCTAAATCCTGTGAAACCTGTGAGGTAGGTAATATAAATGTCATTATCCTCATTTTATAGGTGAAGACACTGAAGCCCAGAATCTCATACCTAACAAATGGTAGAACTCTGACTGAAAAGCAAAACAAAAGAAATCTGACTTCCACTTGAATGTGAAATTCACTTGTGTCAGATCAACCTTTTTCCACCCAATGGAGTTACTGTATCATTAGGGGATATATGAGTTGAATGTATGATTCACATCTGAATTATTAAGAACTACCTTATTCTAACTATCCTAGGTCCAATGGAAATATGATCTTTTCACTAAGGTCAACCAGCTTTATATGGATCTTGTAACCCTTTGTGAGCCTGGAGGCAAAGATTTGGCTCTGGACCACACAGCTCTCGACCTAGCAAAGTCAAGATAATGTTCGCAGTGGAACTCAGAACTTTGATTCCTATCCCCATGACTGATTCCTCAGCATTCCCTATGACCTCTCTCCTTCAGTGCCCAAGGGGTTTGTTAAGCTCTTGGTGGGTGGGCAAGGGAGGGGAGGAAGTGGTCCTGTGGATTGATGATGAAAAGGACACCATTAGAATGTGAGCTCATTGCAAATTACAATCGTTTCATTCTTTGTACTTGTATCCCCAATACCTAGCATAGTCAATAGCACGTAGTAGGTATTTAATAAGTACCAACTAATTCATTGCTAAAGGTATTAACATTATAGATTTAGAACTGGAAGGGACCTTAGAGAGTAATTAATCCAATCACTTCACTTTATAGTCGAGGGAATGGAGGATCAAAGGGGTAACCTGACCAAGGTCACAGAGGTAGTAAGTGGTAGAGGTAGGTTTTGAACCAAATTTCCTGACTCCAATCTCATAATTTCCCTCATGCACCTATTCTCCTTACCTTGGGTCATTGTGTCTTAGTAGCTGACTATTTCCCTGCATTGCCTACAGTCTCTACTTGCAATATTCCTCTTACCCTGCTGTTCTCTGGTCCATCTGTTTTCAGTGACTGCTTGAATAAAGTATGTGAAAATAGAAGTTTGTAGTTTGCACAGAACATCAGTCTCAGTCTATGGATGAGAGATTTATATTTAGAGCTGAAAGAAAAGTTCTAGTTCATTTCCCTTATTTTACATATGAGGTAGCTGAAGTAGCTTGTTTCACACAGGTAGGAAGAGACAGTCAGGATTTGAACTCAGGTCATCTGACAGTGTTGGTTTTCCCCCCACTACACCACACTGCCATCTTTAGCAAGTAGAGTGCTTAGTTTGGGCAGACATTCATAAAAATCTCCCAGTGCCTAACACCTCCCAGATTTTCCTCCCACCCAGGACTTCCCTTAATTATCATGTACATTTACGAGTATGTTTTTATGTGCCATAGAGTGCTGGTGTTTACATGTGAATATGTGCAAGTATGTATTTAATTTTCCTTTAGCTAGTGGAAAGTACGCTGGATTTGGAATCAGGGAACTTGGGTGTGAGAGCCAGTTCTCCTACTTACTACCCACTTTGGGCAAGACACAAGCACCCAGGACCATAGCTTCCTAATCTGTTCAAAGAGGGGATTGGGCAAGAGTATTTCTAAGGACCCTTTCACCTCTTAATCTGTGCTTCTATGAACTTCTAATGAACAGATTCTTCTCTCTTTCTTTATCAAGATTTCTTTTCACCTTGACACATTCTTGAGTCCATGTATAAGGGTGTGTATGTGTGTGTGTGTGTGTGTGTGTGTGTGTGTGTGTGTGTTGAATGTATGTGGGTTGAGTGGGTGAGCTGAAGAACGTTGTGTCTGAATTTCTCAGTCTCTATATCCCACTTACTTTCTCTCTCTATTCCCAAATTTGTCACGTCCTGCATCTTCTCCAGGCTGTTTGTGGAAGGAGTGGGAGTTAGTTAGCAACCTTAAAAGTGACCTGCAAGTCTCTGATTGAGGCCAGAAGCTTCTTCTACTTTTTTGTTCCTCCAAAACCCAAGGACCTTTCACTTGAGTCAGACCCAGAAATGCTTTGACTCTCATATTAAAATGTCACTCCTTTATTTTTGTCTACTCAGTACCTCCTTCCATCTCTCTTTCTTCATAACTGATCTCCAAGCCTGTGTCCTCCCTGCTGAGCCCTGGGCATGTGGGGACTGAGACAGGCCACCTGCCGACCAGCCTTCCTGGAAGAGAATTGCTTGTCTTGGGCACAGGGTTGGCACCAGGAGCCTAGATCTCCACAGCCCAGCTGGTGTCTCATGCTGTTTCAGGCACCATGAGGAGGAAGGATGGTGACCTCTCAGCTCTGTCTGTTCCTTCCACAGAAAGTCAGAGAGCACATTATGACCTGAATACCCACAGTGGTGGTCTGGGGTTCTCTGACTTTGTTAAGAATAAGGCCTCTGATATGAAAATGCCCCAGGCTCAGAATCATATTTATGGTGGAATCAACTTGAATGGACCTGCCCATATGTCCAGTCCTTTTCTTGTCAAAATCAGTTTACTTACTCCTTTCTCTCTCCAGGGAAGGATTCAAAAGAAATAGGCATTCAAAGCGTTGTGGAGGATTAACCCAGGATAGTTGTGGAGTCAGGGTGAGGAGGGAGAGGGAAAAGGAGAAAGATTTGACTAGGCATCTTGCTTTCTGCACATAGATTTTCCAATATTCCATGCAACTTTGGGAAAGTACCCCCCATGAGCCTTAATTTCCATATATTCCATTGTACTTGGTTAATTTCAAAACATCTGGAGATTGGGTACTTCTAACCCCAGAAAATGCTATCCCTTCTTTCATCCTGGGATATGACTTTACCTATTGCCAAGTAGAGAGAGAGAAATCGAGATCTGTTTTCCTGGGAACCTCTTGGCTTTCTTTTTCCCACCTTTTCTCTTCCAAGCAAGAATAGCTTTTGTGCATAAGCAGAATAGGGGGGTGCTTGTTTGGCATAATTTAAGAGGGACTCGATCACTTAACCTCAATCTCTCTCTCTCTCTCTCTCTCTCTCTCTCTCTCTCTCTCTCTCTCTCTCACACACACACACACACACACACACACACACACATACACACACACACACACACACACATACACACACACCCTCTATCCTGTTGCCTGAATCATCATCACCAGAGGGTCATTCCTTTGAATCTTGAAGGCTCTTCAGCCCCCAAGAATCCCTTCCCAGAAAGCAGATACCCTTAGAAGGAGGCACACCATCATTATCCATTGGTGCTTTAGGGCATTACTTGATAGTCAGATGAACATGTTGGGTTGTGTGGAGGCAGGCAGCAAAATGGAATAAGAAAATTATGGAATAGGGATAAGGTAAAGACCAAGATCATTTATTTCATTTGTATAGGGAACTCTCAGGACCTCCTCTACCAATTTAACTTGGCACCTGCAACTTGAAGCTTTAGAAAGTTGCCTATAACCCAGAGAGGTTAAAATCACTTGTCCACTTTGTGTGTGTCAGAAGGAGTTCTTCTAGCTTTGAAGCCAGATCTTTTTCCACTGTGGTACTCTACCCCCCTTATATAAGTTTATGATACTTTAAAGTTTACAAATTGTTTTATGTGCATTACCTGACTCAACCCTCATAATAGCCTTGGGAGACATGTATTGCAAGGTTTTTATCCTAATTTTATGGGTAAGGAAACTAAATTCAGTGAGTTTAAGCAACTTAGCCACAATTTTGCAGCTAAAGTTTGTCAAGCAGAAATTCTGACTCCAAATTCAGTACTTTTTCTGCTAAAGCATAAGCTAAGGATAGGGTACTAGAAAATGAACAACCCCCACCCCCCTTACCCCCAAGGGGAGAAGTGAAAGAAAAACAGCTTTGATTTCCGAGCACTAACCCTGACAGTCAGAATGATTACAAGGGCTGAGCACGGTGTGCTGTCCATGGTGCTGAAACAGTGTTTAGTTAACAGCTCCCTGAGCAAGCCTACCTCACATCCAGGGAATGCTGTATTTGTTGAATGGAAAGGATATGTGACATTCACAGGGACTGACAGAAACTCACTAAACCTTGGTTTGTTCAGCCTTGTTCTAAGGTTTCTTAACAGCTACTGAATGTTTTTAGATTAAGTCAGGAAACTATGCTGACTGGGTCCAATTCAAATTCATACTGTCTGACCTGAACTGGACCTTTACTGCTGTGCAGTAGACCCTTTTATTTATTACCAACTGACTCTCCTTCACACTCCCACCAGTGACTATTCCTAGACCTTCTTCTCAGGCCCCCAGATCCACCATACTCCTCTCTCATTTTTAGCAGATAACCTTGCCTCTTACTTTACTGAGAAGAGAGAGGCTATCTGTTGTAAGCATCCCCATTTCACACCCATGCATCAGTCTCTCTGTGTCTTCACTCATCCTTTCCTCTTTTACTCTGTTCTCAGAGGATGAAGTGACTGTCCTTGCCAATCCTAATGTATTTACTTGCACCCTTGATTTTACTTGCTCTTGTCTATTCTGGAAGTGTCTTCCATTGATTGTTACCCATCTTCAATTTCTCCTTATATACTCAATCCTTCCCTGCTGCCTCTAAACATGGTCAGATCTTCTCTAACCTTAAAAAATAAATCCTTCACCTCGTCATTCCCTCCAGCTATTATCTTATATCTCTTCTCTCTTTTACTGCCAATCTTCTAGAAGAAAGTGTCACTTTAAATTTCTTCCTCTACTTCCTTACAAGTCATTCACTTCTCATTCTCTTGTAGTTTTTGAACCCACTGCTCTACTGAAACTATTCTCTCCAAGGTTTCCTCTTTGGGGTAAAACAGAATGATTTCTTCTCTCTGCTCTCCCTTCTTGAGCTTTCTGCAGTGCTTGACCATTCTTTCTTCTGGGTACTTTCTTCCATCTCAGTTTCCTTTACTCCTGATCCTCCTCTTACCTCTCTGACCTATCTGATTATGTCTCTTTCAATTATTTTTCATCATCTTCCTCACCCTTAAGTGTGAGTGCTCCCTATAAATTAGTCTTCAGCTCTCTTTTCTTCTCTTTTTCTCCTCTTTCCCTTGGTAATCTCATCTGTTCTATCTGAGTTCAGGTGTTACCTCTAGACAGATAACTTTCAAATTTAGATAATCCAGTCCAATTTTTTCTTCTGAGTTCTAATCTTTCATCTATAGCTGACTGCTGGACAGCTCCTCCTGAGTGAATTGTTTCATTGTCAAATTCAGCATTTCACAACTTAAAACTCATCATCCTTCCACAAATTCCCAACCGAAATAGTTCTCAAAATCTTGCCCTCTTTTATTTACTTAAGTTCTCACAACCCTAGAACCAAGCCCTGATCATCTCTAACTTGGATTGTTGTATGAGCCTTGCTGTGCTCTCCCAGACTCAAGTCTTTTCCCAGATTGTTCTTCACAAATGAACCAGACTATGCTTCACAAAGGCTGCTGAAATAATATGACCATGCCTTTCTCTTTCTCAAAAACCTAATGTACTTCCTTATTACCTACATTAATACAGATTCCTTAGTTTATCACTGAATGAACTTTATAGTTCAATTTATATAAATTCAATATATAAATTCAAATATAAATTCAATAAATCCAATTTATCTTTTTAGCCTTAATTCACATTCCCCACCTTAACAAATAATACTTTCTAGACACTTAAGACTACTGGATGTTGACTAATTAAAACAGATAACACTTAGATAGAGCTAACTGTGTGCCAGGCACCGTGCTAAGTGCTTTACAATTATTATTTCATTCAGTCCTTACAACAACATGAGATTCTTCACATACTCAGCACCTACTGTGGTACCTTGTAGGCATAGTAGGTATTGTCAAATTGCATTGAAAATGATCATAGACCAGAGTCCACCCAAAGGTTTCTCAGAGTCCATGCTATTCAGCCTCTCTCTTACATTCTACTTCCCACTCCCCCCCCCAATTCCTCTTCTCTGGTTTGATATCCCCACTGTTCCCTGACCTCACATGCTTATCATTCTTTATCTTCAAGTTTTTGCTTATTATGCCTCCATTATCTAGAATGTTTGCTCCCTTATACTATTCTATATCCACCTATCTAAATTTTTCCTGTTCTGCAATATCCAGCTCCTTTAAGCTTCCAGATTACATAGTGATCTTTCCTCCCATGACATCAAGCACTTTGCATCTTTACCACTCATCTGGAAATTGATCACTACCTGTTTTGTGACAATTCTAATATTCTTGCCTTCTTTTGTTATTTCATTTTTAAGGTATGTTAATAGTATCTTCTTAACTGAGTTATAAGCCCTATAGGAGCAGGGGCTATATCTCCTTTTGCTTTGTATTCAAAACAGGGTCTTGCGCATAGCAGGCAAGCAGTAAATATTGATTTATTGATCAGTTGTTTGGAAAAATGATAAGCAATTGTTTTTTCTCTCTCCCTCAAAAATCTGTGCATAAGACCTTTGGGGAAGACCACAGATCTGCTCAGCAGTTGTGGCTCCACCTCCACCCCTAGTCTTTTTTATCCATCCTTTAAAAATGCTGTCCTCAGCAGCAGTAGTGACAGCAGTAATACAAGTATGCTCACCCCGTGCAAAGCATATAAATTGTCACTTGGTGACCTGACTTGAATGGGTTTGAATAGAGCTATCCCATCTAGGAGTCTCTAATAATTTCTGTGAGGTGCAGGGAGCATTTGTATGGTCCTGCCTGTGTAGTGACTCATGGACTGTGCGGGAATCCTGACAGACATCCTCTGGGAGGGTAATGGTACCAGTGCATCAGCGTGCTAACCACGTTGTTTGTAAATCATCACAGGCACCCCAGCTGGGGCTAAAAATAACCCCGTGGGCATTTGAGCCTCTTCATCAAAAACATTATGTGCGATGCTAGAAAATGGGTATTTTTGCATCATGTAATTTGGTTTTATGAAGACCGTGAAATGCAAACATTCTCCTATTAATTACTGTATCGACTTTACTCTGTAATTGAAGGATCTGGAGCTGGGGAAAACAGAGAAACAGGATGGAGTAGTGGCCCTGCCAAATCCTGCCTTCTCTTCCTTTTCCTCTCTTTCTCTCTCCCTCCCATCCTCCCCCTTTTCTCTCTTCCTTCCTCCCTCTCCCTCCTACATTGCCTTCTCTTTCTTCCTCTCTCTCTTGTCCTTTCTTTCTCTTTCATGTTAATTTTAGAAGCTACCTTAATACTTTTTCTGTACTAGAGTTGCGTAGATATCACAAGGCATATGTGTGGTGGCCTCACTGAAACCTGCATTGTGTCAATGATTCTGCCTAGGATAATGTTGAAGACAATCTCTCTCTCTCTCTCTTTCTCTCTCTCTCTCTCTCTCTCTCTCTCTGTATGTATGTATACAAACATATTTGTATATGTGTATTTGCCTTTATGTTTATGGATTCCTGTATGTATATGTATGCAGGTATAGATGCACATGCACATGTTAATATTTGTGTGTTCTTATTCGTATATGTACATGATCATGGGTTTTCCATGTGTGTATGCATATATTTGTCTTTGTGTGTCCCTGTTTGTATATATGTATTTGTGTGCAATCATGTCTATGTTCCTGTTTGTATGTATCATCATATATATTTGGGGTCTTGTATGCTTGTGATTGTCTTTCTATGTGTATATAAATATATGCATACATCTGTACATTCCAGTGCATGCTTTGTGTGTATGTGTATAGGCTGGAGTGCGATGTTAGACAGCCTCTTGTGGACTGAGAACATTCCTTTAGGGTTCACATCTCACTGACAAGGGAAGTGGACTGTGATCTCTGAAGGGAGCAGAGGGGAAGTTGAAGAGAGGGCATTGTGGTAAAGTGACAAGCTCGCTTGACTTAATGGGTCAGGAGCCTTGGCTGCTATTCACAGAAGCACAGAATTTGGAATTAGAAGGGACCAGGGTTTTGTTTTTATTTCCTTTTTCAGTGTAGGGGGAATAGAAAATAGATTTTTGTTAACTGAAAAAAATAAGCTTGAAAAATTTTTGAAAAATGTAAAAGTCATTTTAATGAATTTTTAAAAGAACTGAAAGGGACCCCAAAAGCTACTTAGTCTAATCCATTTCTGAAGAAGAATGTCATCTACATTTTGGCTCTTTGAATAACTTAGTGCAAGAGCACTGTTCCTTGAGACAGAGGACCTGGGTTCACAGTCCACTTCTGGTGCCCACTTCCTGCCTGTGTGACATTGTCTAAGTCATTTAGTTTCCTTGAACCTCAGTTTTCTCAACTATGAAATGAGAGTTTGGGGTTGTATGGCCTCAAGACCCTTTCCAGCTCTGGATCTTGGATCCTGTGAATAGTCTTCCCTCTGGATTGCCTAAATTAGGGTGAGAAACAGTGTGGCATAGCAGACAGAGCTATGGATTTGGAGGGAAGCCCTATGACTTAGTACCTGTGAGACCTTAGGAGAATCACTGAATTCCCTAATCCTCAGTTCCCTCATTTGCAAAATGAGGTAGGAGATAAGATGGTTTCTGAGTTTCTGCCTTTGGAAGTCAGTAGTCAGGAACAAGAATTTATTAACAAGTGCTTACTATGTACCAGGCAGCATGCTAAGTGCCAGAGATACAAAGAAAGACAGAAAACAGGGCCTCAAGGAATTCAACATTCTAATGGTGGAGAAAGCATGCAAATAACAGTTTATGTATAAGATATATGCAGAATGGAAGGTAATTTCAGAGGGAAAGGTGCTATATTGGGGCAAGGGTGGGAGTAGGGAATGACAAAGAAGGGTTTCTTCCTAGAGGTGAAATTGAACTAAGTCTTGAATAAATCTAGCAAAGCCAAGAGACAGAGGTGAGGAATGATATCATCCCAGGCATGGGAAGTATGGAGGCAGGGCCTAGGGAGATGGAATGTCTTATGGGAGCAACAGCAAGTAGGCAAATGTAGTTGGATCATAGAATATGTGGAGGGGAATAAAGTATAGCAAGTATAGGAAGTGGACAGGTTGTGAAGGGCTTTATGTGTCAAAAGAGAGTTTTACACTTGATAGTAGAGAGAATATGGAGGCACTGCAATTACTCAGTTAAGGGAGAAGTAGGTGTCATGGCTAGACTTACTTTGGCAACTGAGTGGAGGGTAGGTTGGAGTGGGAAGAGACTAGAGGCAAGAAGGCCAACCAGTAAGCTATTACAATAGTCCAGGTGTGAGAAGACGAAGGACAGGTTTTGGGAGGAGTCATATTACACATCCTCTCTGTTCCTCGTTCCCTCCTCCTACTATTGTAAGATGAATTCTTATAGAAAACCCAACACTAGAAGACTTTGATTATGGTGGGGTGGGGGTGGTGGGAGGATCTTGTGTGTAGCCAGTTCTTTTCAGGGTCAGAGGGAAAGATACCTTGCTAGTTGTTCTCTAAAGCTCCTTTTTTTATTTCTTCCCTGCAACAAGGAGATTCATGATGGCCGAAAGGTTATTTTTTACTGGGGAAAGACATATTAATTTCTCCCAGGCATAGTACCTTTATAAGCTATTGTGTAACTGTCCAAATTAATAGCACGAGGAAGCTGCACCATTATTTCATGCCCTTCACACCGGTCCTGGCACAGAGCCACCTAGCCCTGGCAGGATTTCTGGGGCAAGCCAAGACACACATGGTTAGAAGTCAGAGCACCTCTCAGGTGCCCTGTCTTCACCTGGGCCTGGAAAGAGCAGCATATGTCCATGTCTCTTGGACCCATGAGCTATCACTTCAGTCAGAATATAGACAGAAATACTCAGAATATAGACAGGAAGCCAAGACCTTTGTCTCCTTAACCAGTTTGCTGTGTGACTTAGATTAAACTACTTAATCTCTGTGCTGCTCCTACCACATGAAGCTAATAATCCATGACAGTAGCCTTGGCTTTGGGGTATTTTGAGGCAAATTAGTAGAAGATGGGCTCCATGAGTGTTTTGAACTTTCAGGAAACAATAAGTTTGTTTGTTTGCTTTTTGGAGGGCAATTGGGGTTAAGTGACTTGCCCAAGGTCACACAGCTAATTTTTTTGTTAAGTGTCTGAGGCCAGACTTAAACTCAGGTCCTCCTGACTCCAGGGTTTGTGCTCCATTTACTGTACCACCTAGCTACCACAACGTGTTTTTAATGGAAAAGCAATATGGTACAATGGAAAGAGCCATGGCCTTGGAATCTAAAGACCCAGATTCCAATCTGGGCTCTTCCATTTACTAGCTGTGTGACTATGGGTAAGTCCTTTATCACCTACTAGGGATATATCATATAATTGGTTATTCATAATATAAGATCAACTCTGCAACAGAGGAAGATTACAGAGTTCTTTACATTGAGATTTGACCAAAAGTATCTCCTCTACTGATGCCCCCAAATTTTACCATCAGTACTTCATAGTTCAAAGAAGAGTAGGATCCTCTAACTCATAACCTTACTATGCTGCCTCTTTGGGAGGTTATCACCCAGCCTCTGCTTGAACACTTAGAATAACAAGAAGCTCATTACCTCATGAGGAAGCTTGTTAGATAATCCTGTTGTAAAGTCACAGAATCTCAGAAGTAGAAGGAACCTAGGAGGATACATTTAGAGTTGTGAGAGACCTTTGAAGATATCTAATCCAACTCTCTATTTAACAGATGAGTAAACTGAGGCTCAGAGAGGTTTAAATGATACAGGTAAATAAGTGGAAGAGCTGGGATTTGAGCCCATGTCTTGTGACTCCAAATATAACATTCTTTTTATTAGCATGTAGCATCAGACCCATACTTGAACAGAGAAGTCCCATCTACAACACCCCTCAATAATCATTCAGTCATCACTAGAAGTCTCCCAGTGATGGGAAGCTCTCTTTCTCCAGTCTGCCCATTCTGACACCTCCAGATATTAAGAAGTTTGTTTTTTTCCTGACATCAAGCCTCAGTCTACTTTTCTGTACCTTCTGCCTACTGTTCCTGATTCTGCCCTCTGGGGCCATGAACTATGTCTAAATGTTTTTTCACATCACAGCCCAACATATACTTGATGATGACTATCTTGTCCCCGCTATGTTTTCTCTTCTTTGGTGCTTTCTTTGCATTGAATCAGAATCTTTGTAGTCAAAATCCCCTCTCCTCTTTAGTATATTAGGTTTCCTTGCATCACAGAGCCTCTGAACATGTCAAAGTATTATATTAACCTTACTGCTCCTAGAGTCTCATCTCACCTCTCGTAGACCCACCCAAGGACTCTGGCCAGACTGTGGAACTCCATCATTGGATCTATCCCTCTGTTTTATTTGTATTGAGCTCATTGGAGTCCTATCAATGACCCTACCTGCCCTCCTAGTGTGGTCATGCTTTTGGGGTTATTTTTTCTGAGATGTTACCCCAACAACCCTACCTATCTTATCAAGTTTCCTCATATTAGAATTCAACCCATTTTAACCTAGCAAGACCTTTATAGATCCTAATTCTTTTACCCAACATACTGGCTATTTTATTCAACTTCACATCATATGCAAATTTGAAAACCATGGCATATGTATTTTCATCTAAATCATGGATAAGAATATTGAACAGACCTGGGCAAAGACAGAGCCCTGAGACACTCGTCTAGAGACTTCCCCTCAAGTCCACTCTGCTAGCCATCTGCTTCTAGGCTGTGCCAAGTCTTTAGTGTATCTGGAGCCAGTATTCTTAGACCACTTTGCCCTTTTGGTCTGGGACAGGATGACGTGGCTCCCAGGACCTTTTTTTTTCTGCCATCTTCTTCTCCCTCTGCTAAATAAGCTTTAGTTTGCCAGCACAACTCTGAAAGTATGATGCCCAGAATAGAGGTACCGTGCTCCTATACCGCCTTCAGGTTTTTGACATCTACCTTTCCACAGTCCAATTTACAATGAAGGGAATCCTAAGTTATATTTTCCCACAGGAAAAATTGAGCTAGGTCTTCTTAGGGCAGGCATGATGATGATGCAGTGGGAAGAATGCTGAGCTTAGATCCAGAGCTATTATTTACCTGTATCACTTTGGACAAATCAGTTAGTCTCTCTGGGTTTTTCCCTTACTCTTTAAAATGCAGATGATTTCCAAGGTAAAGGGGTAGAGTGATAGATTGCTGAACTTGAACTCTGGCTGCTCTGGGTTCATAGTCTTACTTACTAGCTCTGTGACTCTGTGTGAGTCACTTAATCCTTCTGTACCCCCACTTCCTCATTTATAAAATGAAAGAATTGGACTCAATGTCTACTAAGGTTTTTCCAGGTCTAAATCTATCATTATCTATTGTGTACTTATGCAGCTGGTTTCTTTTTTATCGAAACTAAATATGACCTTGACCAAATTACTTTAGAGCTCAGTTTTCTTATCTATAAACTTGGAGAACCAAACTAGATAATAGCTAATATTCTTTCCAGATCTAAAATTATTAGATTCTAGAGCGGGTTCCAGGACTACACCCTGCAGTACACCACTAAACCTGTCTCCAGATTAGGTACTGATCATTTAATTGACGCCCTCTAGGTATGGTCCTTTCAACATCCCAAATTCCACCTTGCCATACTGTAACCCAAATTACAGTTTTCCATATTGTCCACAAGGATATAAGAGAATCATCAGAGGCTAGAGTTGGGACCTCAAATGACCTTCAGTTCTAACCTGAGAGCGTGTATCCCCTGAACATTCCCTAACATGTGATTATCCAGCTTTACCTCAAAGACTTCTAGTGATGAGGAATGGCCTTAGTACTGAGCCAGAACCTTCCAAGTCTGGGCAGGTATCACCATTAAGTTCTTTCATTTTGTTGTTAAAATCTACTTCTTTGCATCTTCTACCCCCATAGACCTTAGTTTTGTCTTCTTGGGTCAAATATATCATGTTGGATTCTTCTCTAGGACTACCCTTAAATTATTTGAAAGCACAGATCATGAGGTCTTTAATTTTCTTGTTTCTAATCTAAAAATTCCAGAGTTCTTCAATGAATCCTCACTTAAGATGAAGTCCCTTCAGTCACTTTACTCTGAATTTTTTCCAGCTTGTCAATGCTCCTTTTAAAATGCACCAGGCAAAACTGAAAACGATGCTATGGCTATGATTTGACCAAGGCAGAGTACAGGGAAACTCTTCCCTCCCTTCTTCTAGACATCAACCTTAGGTTAATGAAACCTAAGATTATATGAGGTTTTTTTCTTTGCTGCCTGGGTGATTCACTGACCTTTCAGTCCTCTGAAACACCCACATCTTTATCACCCGACCTGCTTTCTAGATATGTCTTTTCCATCTTGTATTTATACAAGTGATTTTCCTTTAACTCAAGTTCAAGACTTTTCATTTCTCCCTATTAAATTTAATCTAAAGTCCCCTTTCATCATAGCATGGATTCTGAAAGATTAAGCTGTGGATATTCTTATCAAACTGGAAAGAGGCAGCTAGATAGTGTAGTAGGTGGTGCGCTGAGCTCAGAGTCAGGAAGACTGGGGTTCAAATCCATCCTCAGATTTTACTAGTTGTGTGACTCAAGACAAGTCACTTAACATCTGTTTGCCTTAGTTTCCTCATCTGTAAATGGGGGATAATAACACCTACTTCCCAGCAATGATGTGAGGATCAAATGAGATAATAATTGTAAAGTGGTTGTATACAGCAAATGCTATATAAATGTTAGTTATTATATAAGTTAATGAACTTTTCTGAGGATTGGCATAGCTAAGTTCAGAAATGCTTATGACTCAAAAATTGGTCAATCAGGTCTTGAATTCTTTTGGCCATAGCAATTCCAGAAGCCATCCACTTATTGTGGAGGGGTTACAGTTTTATCAGTAAGAGGGAACACCTGTATCAGTCAAATTGAAGATCTTTTGATGTATTAGACTCAATTTCATCTTTTTTGATTCAACCCATTTTCTAGCCTATCAAGATCTTTTTAGACCCTTATTCTTTTGCCCAACATATTTGCAATTTCACTCAACTTTATTTCATCCACAACTTTGAAAAATTGTCACCTACACTATCATCCAAATCATTCATGAAAATGTTAAATAGACATGGGCCAAGGACAGAGCCCCATAGCTCTCCACTAGAGACCTCTCTGTAAGTTGATGTCAAACCATTAATAACCATTTGTTAGGTCCAATTGTCTTACCAGTTCTGAATTCAGTTAACTGTAAAATCACATAGTCTGTAACTTCCCATCTTTTTTACAAGAGTACTTGAAAGATTTTTTTGCCAAATTCTTTGCTGAAATCAGGGTATATTTTGTCTGTGACACTCCCTGACTTACAGAAATGAAGTTAATATGGAATAAGTTGTCAGCAATGAACCCCTGGTGCATTGCAGTGATCACTGCCTCCATTTCTAAAAGCTCACAAATACCCCATTTGTAATCTGTTCCATGCTTATACCAGGAATTAGCATCCAACTCACTGTTCTATCAATCAGCAATCAATCAGCAAGCATTTATTAAGCGCTTACTATGTGCTAGGCATCATCCTAGGCCCCTTTGGTTTACAAATCAAGCAAGATGCTTCCTGCCATCAAGGAATTTTTATTCTGCTAGAATATAGAATTTAAAATAGTCTGAAAGACTTTTCAAAATGGACATGTTTGACTGTCATCAGTCATGGAGCATAGATTTAGAGCAGGAAAGGAATGTAGATGTTAACTAGTCTATTCCGCTAATTTTATAGGTAATGAAACTAAGCCTCAGAGAAGTATAATGACTTGCCCAAGGCCACACAGATAGTGATGTGACTGAACCCATGTCTTCACACTCTAGGTACAATGCTCATTCTGTTACACTACCTACTTCCTAGCTTTCCTTGTTCCCACCTACTAGTGCCTTCCTTCTGAGATTACCTCCCATTTAGAGTATATATCTTAAGTGTATTTAATTGTTTGCATGTTGTCCCTCCCATTAGACAGTGAGTTCCTTGAGGGCAGGGACTGTGATTTTGCCTTTCTTTGAACAAAGAACATTTTGCCTCCATGCTTACCACAGGACCTGGCACATAGTAAATACTTAATAAGTCCTTGTTGACTGACTTCCATGGAACATCTCCTGTGCTCCTTGATACCCCAGAAACAGTGATTCTGCAGTCTTATCCAAGTTTGTATGAGTCAGGCGACACGAGGAAACTATGCTCTGTTATCAGTTCCTCACTTAAAAATCAGTTTAGATAATCTGTTGACCAGTTTTTGTTACAGCCTTCCCTATCTGAGCATCATTCATAGGCTAGAATTCATTGAGATGGCAGCAGCAATCACTGCAATGCACCAGAGGTTCATTAGTAACATATTGTTCCATATCTTGATCTGGAAAGGACCATGGAGAGCAACTAATCCCACTCCTCATTTCACAGATGAGAAAACCAAGGCTCAGGGAATCGGAGGAAATTACCCAAATTCACATAGATAGTGAGAATAAGACCTGGGATTTAAGCCCAAGTTCTCTGACTGTAGAATCAATACTCTCCACCATATTACTCCAACAAACATTCTCCTTGACTGATAGAAGAGTGATTCTGCCAGATGCCTTTCTAAAAGTGAGACACACAATGTCTGTGACATTTGCCTAACCTACCAGGCTACTTAATCCAGCAACAGAGGAAATCAAATTAATTTGACGTGACTTCTTTTTTTGAGCTTAGTTCTTTTTTGGGGTGACAAAGAACGACTTTTAATTGAACCCATACTAGCTCCCATTGATCTCCCTAAGTGCTCACAAACCATCTGTTTAATCATTTCTAGAATCTTCCTTGGGACCAGTGTCAAACTCACCAATCTATAATTTCTGGAATTCCCCTCCCCCCCTTTAGAAAATTGAAGCATATCCAGTTGGATATCTCCCTTACTCCCCATAATTCTTCAGAGATTACTGAGAGTGGTTCAGCGTTCACATTTGCAAATGTTTTCATTTTTTCTGGGATGCAGTTTCTTTGATTTACTGGTAAAAGCTGACTGAACTTTTAGCACCTCCTTACCTATCTTACATTTGGATTTTCCTTCAACTTTATATGTGCTGCCCTTTCTGATCAGAAGAATCTTCTTAATAAGAGAACATGGGGGGGGTGAAAGTTGAATGGTTCCTCTTATTCAGCATCATACTGCCATACCCTGAGGTGTGTTGGAGCCAGCCCAAACTGAAGCCCATTATTAGACTTTCAGTATGAGCCCTTACACCTCAGAAATCAGCAGATTCTACAAGTTGAAACCTGCTTTATTGATTATCCAGACTTAAGAAAGTGATAGAGAGTGAGGTGGCTAGGTGGCACAGTGAATAGAGCACCAGCCCTGGAGTCAGGAGGACCTGAGGTCAAATCCAACTTCAGATACTTAACACTTACTAGCCATGTGACCTTGGGCAAGTCACTTAACCCCAATTGCCCTGCCCTCATCCCTCCAAAAAGCAAAAAAAAAAGTGATAGAGAAAATGTTAATACTGTATATTCAAAGTGTCTTGCTATACACTATTTTTGAGCAGATTGTTAAACATTTCCTAGCCCATCTGCCTCTGAGCAGAGTTGTCTGTTGTTTTGTTCCTCTTTATTAATAATAACTCACTTTGTATGGCACTATTTTCTCCCAATGATCCTTTGTGGTATAAGGTTCAGGTATTATTATTTCCATTTTGCAGATAAGAAAACTAAGGCATATAAAGGTTGAGTGAATTGCCTGTGATCACATGGCTAGAAAGTATCAAAGCTGGGACTCGGCTCCCTACCTTCTGTTGTTGTTCCTAGAATATTTTTGGTACTTCCTTACTCATTCTGCTTTACTCTTTACATTCCTCTTCCTGTTCCATGCCGCTCTTCACTTTGCCCTGGGTTACCTGTGCCTTCTTCCGTCTTATGCACATTTTATGTTAAATCTTATCTCCTTGTAGAAGTCCCTTTGTTGTCACATCTTCATGGCCTCCTTTTATTGCTCAACAAGATCGTTCCCCATGTGTTGTCATTCTTGTGGAGTAAGCATTGCCCTCTCCACGTTTCGAATTTTAAATTGTGTCCCCCTTAAACACACACACACTCAGGCACCCACAAATGGACCCAAATCTCCCCATTTTAGTTGGGAGGAGAGTACCTCACTGGAAGGGCCAATGTAACAGTCAGAACCCTGGACAAGGGCACAAAAGCATAAAAGAGAGGTCAGAGTCTTGGTTATACACTCAAGGTCTCACTCCTGTTGATTAAGGAAGAATCTACCTCAGATATATGAGGTATTAACTAATAGCCAGACCTCCAGTCATGCCTTGACTGACTTCCTTGCAGCAGAAACATAGCAGTATCAACTAGAATGAATAGACTTTACAGAGGCAGCCTTCTTGCTCTCCCCTTCCTGCTCTCCCTCCTCTCTGCTCTTTTCCAAGTCCCTGCCTATGGACATCCTGCCCCCTTAGCCCTTTCTCTGGGACTGGGGAGTCCTGCACCTTTGAATACCCTGTCCTTTGACCTGACTTCCTGGTAATAGTCCCAGTTGGTTCTGGGGTTAGGGTGCTTAGAGACCTTCCAGGTGAAGTGGCCACCCAGCTGGGTAGCCAGCCATCCTTGTGCATATGGAAGATGGCCCCAGGAGCAGTGTAGTAGCAAGGTTACCCATGGAAGTGGTTTGGGTTAGAAGCTTAGTGTTGAAGTAGTGGCAAAGGGCAATAACGGGAATAGGCAGCCTGAGCCATCACCTGCTCCTGTCATTGTTGGTGTTACTGATACCCACCCTGGGAATAGCTCTCCACAGAGGAGAAGGGCCTTTTACCCACTTCCCCCGAAATGAATACCACGGATCTTCCTTCTTTCTCCTTTTTGGACTCAGTGTCCCCATTATCCTTTTCTGTTTGCTCTCCATTATCACCTCCTTCCCTTGTACCCACCCTGTATCTGAATCAGGCCTGTTGCCTCCTGGCAACCAGCATAATACACACTTCTTCTCAGCTCTGAGGGCTTTTGTCTCTTTTGTCTGGTCTGTCTTCACCTGTCCCTTCTGCCTCTCCATAGATCTATATCTTTCAAGGGCCAGCTCAAGTGCTACCTTCCCTGATCCTGTTCTCTCAGCCACACTGAACACCACCCCCTTCAACTTCCACAGCCCTCAGACTTTAAAACCCTCATTCTAGTGGTCACTGTTTAATAGGGACGGAGACTGGACTTCAGATTTTGTTGGTATAAAGAACTCTTTCTATCAATGTAGGTTACTACCTTCTCTGCAGTTTGTAATCTTAAGAAATTTGCCTAGAAAATTGAGAGTTTAAGTCATATTCCCAGGGACATACAGCCAAAATGTATCAGAGCTGGCTCTTGAATCAGGTGTGTCTTGAATGTATCAGAGGTGGGCCTTCCTAACTCTGACATTAGCTTCCTATCCATTAAGTCATCTATTTAATATGATTTTTAATTATTTCTTGTCTGCAGCTTCCCTTTCCTGGAGGGTAGAAGCTGCCTCTTCTCTTGTCTCTCTAAATGAGCCTAGCACAGGGCTGGGAACACAGTCCCCAGTCAACATAGATTGTTTGGTGTGGGTGGAATTCATTCACTCACATATCAGCAGTGTTCCATATTGGACACCCTACAAATTGTTCAGCAAAGCTGATCAGGAAACCCTGGAATCCCCTGGGGGAATTTTGTCCTAAAAAACACTCATGGAGTGAGATGATTTCCCCACATTGCCTGGTCTCCCTCCTAGATGCCCCTGTTTGTTTATTTTCACACTGATTCTCTCTGTAGAGAAACAGGCACAACCAGGAAGGGGTCCTGTCAGCATGGGGCTGAGGGAGAAAACTGCCTCTCAGTTGTACTTAATTAGGTGCCCTGTCTTATCTAAACTTGGAATCTCAACCAGCCTAGCACAGTGCTCTGCTGAGAGTAAGTACTTATTAAATTTTTTTGGATCTAATCTAATCTAATTGAATTGAATCAAATGGAATTGAATTGAAAGGTCTCCTGGAAGGGTAAGATTTAAGAAAATTTCGAAAAATGGTAGAGTAGGATCCCTGCAGGATGAGGCCCTCTGTGATTCTCTTCTCCTCTCATTGGCTTTGTTGGTGTCTCTGTTTCTCTATTTTTCTATGAATCACCCATAATTTTCTTGGTATTTTTCTTTCTCCTCCATGTTTATTTCTGTCCTTCTTATGGTGAATGTGCTTTATTGTATTTCTCCCTCTAGTTGTCTGAACATCTCTCTCAGGGTCTCTCCCTAAGTGACCTATCTCTCACTCTCTGCACAGGTTTTACTGGGACCTAACCATGCTGCTTCTCATGGTGGGGAACCTGATTATTATCCCTGTGGGCATCACCTTCTTCAAGGATGAGAATACAACACCCTGGATTGTCTTCAATGTGGTCTCAGACACTTTCTTCCTCATTGACCTTGTCCTCAACTTCCGGACAGGCATCGTTGTAGAGGACAACACGGAGATAATATTGGACCCTCAAAGGATCAAAATGAAGTACCTGAAGAGTTGGTTTGTGGTGGACTTCATCTCCTCCATTCCTGTGGACTACATCTTCCTCATTGTGGAGACACGCATAGACTCCGAGTTCTATAAGACTGCTCGGGCTCTGCGCATTGTCCGATTCACCAAGATCCTGAGCCTCCTTCGCCTTTTGCGCCTATCCCGCCTCATTCGCTATATCCACCAGTGGGAGGAGGTGAGTCAGGGCCCCAAAGAAGCTACCATTTGGCTGTCCCAAGCCAACAGAAAGAAAGTGTGATAAGCAAAAGGAACAGTGGGATAATGTAGAATGAGACACGTAGAGGTATTTTTTTCATTCCTTCATTGGCTATGGAGTCAGAGCAGGTAACCTATGTAACCTGGGACAAGTAATTTGGCCTCACTAGGTTTCAGTCTGGCTCTCAGTGTCTGAGAGCAAGGATCTTCAGCACCTACCTCTGGACAGCTCCAACAATCACCAGTTAGCACAGGAGGTAGGAAGAAGGTGGATCACTGGGCCACAAATGAAAAAAAAAAGACAATATAAGTCTGCCATGTGACCTGGAATACAGATCTTCCTGACTCTGAGGCCAACTCCTTATTTATTATGGCTGCGTTTCCTCTTTTCACTGCCATTATTTCATTTAATCTTTATAACAGATGGTTTTCTCCATTTTAAAACCAAAGAAGCTGAGGGCAGATGACTTGTCCAGGGTCACACAAGTCACTGACCAAGATCTTCTGATTTTCATAGGATTGTAGTGGAAGGGACATTAAAGGCCATCTAATTCAATACCTTCATTTTATAAATCAATCGATTAATCAGCAAACATTTATTAAACATCTATTCTGTATTAGACACTAAATGAGAACTCCAAGACTCAGTGATGCCAAGTGGCTTGCCCAAGTTTACATGGGTAGTGACAGAGGCCAGATCTGAAGCCAGGTGCTCTGACTCCCAAACCAATGATGGTTGGGAATGACTGCACCAAGTCATTCTCACTTATAAAATACTAATAATCTGACTAGCTAGAATTTATGTCACTTTGTGGTTTACAAAGCACTTCATACACACACACACAGATATATATATATATAATCTCATTTGATCCTCACAATAATCCTGAGAGTTGGGAGCTATCATCCCCATTTTATGGGTAAGGAAACTGAGGTTGAAAGAAGTTAAGTGATTTCCCCAAGATCAAATGTCTGGGGTAGGATTTGAACCCAGGCCTTCCTGACTCCAGGTGTTGTCTCCACTATGTCACATACCTTCTTCTTCTAAAAGAAATGAAGAGTAAAGAAAAGCAAGTAGATGTCTTCATTCAATCCTTTTCTTGACTTTCCTTGAACCTGGCTGATTCCTTTTTGTCAGCAGACCCTTAGGGTCTGGCACCAGCAGCTTCTTCTTTCCCCTTAAAACTACGAAAATCCTCATGATAATTAAGTGGGCGGGGTGGGGGGTGTGATACAGGCTGCCCAGGCCCCTGGCTAAATGAATAAATCAGGAAGAAAGGGGGCAAAAGTTGGAGACATATTTCATTCACCTTTGAGCCCTCACTGACCTTAATGGCTTATTTTCTGCTGTAGATAAGTAGTTCTTGTCTATCTCTGCGAGAACATGAGATGGTGAAGCATATTCTTGCATTTTCCCTGGGTCGCCAGGTCACATAAAGGGAACAGTGGTACCCCTTGTGCCCCTTGTTTACATACCTCCTCACCACTGTTACCCCATATTACTCACTCCTCTCCTTACCATTATCCTTTGGACCCTCTCATCCATTCCATTCCTTATCTTAAACTTCCAGTTCCCTTTTTCCTTTCCTAATTCTTTCCCTGTCTCTCTAACTCACTCCCCACTTCTCTCTGTCTCTATCTCTGTCTCTCTGTCTTTTTCTGTCTCTTTCTGTTTCTCCATCTGCTTGTGTCTCACACACACACACACACACACACACACACACACACACACACACAGAGTCTCCTTTGGCTTTCCCCAAACAGATAAGTGAATAGTGAATGTTGGGACCCAGGGAGCCTACATTTCATGGGGCCAAGTACCTTCTCCAAGGGTCAAGGGTACAAGGGCTCAGGTTCCAATTATGCATAGGACATGGTGAAGGAATCACAGAATGTTGAAGCTAGAAAAAAACACCATAGAGGTCACATGATCGAATTTCATTTTTAGGTGATGAGACTGAAGCCCAGAGACATGAAGTGATTTGCCCAAATTCACACAGCTAGTAAGTGACAGACTTCAATGTCTGTCTCTGACTCCACTGACTCCAAACTGAGCAATCTTTCCACTTATCATGCTATTCTCTTGCATATCTATGTCTCCCACCCCACCCATAACTCCTTCCTTCATTGATTAGTCTTACTTATTTGATAAGGAAAAAGGGTCAGAGGGAATGGAGTACAGTGCTCCCATGGATTGTGAATTATGTTACCCTGAATTTAGAGGAAGCTCATGAAGCAGCTGTCATTAAGAACTGGTAAGTCCTTCTGAGAAAGCCCCCTGACTCCCTCTAGCAAGCCTTCCTCCCCATCCCACCCGCTACAGTCTCCACCTTTTATCCCTCCTGTCACTTCCAAAAGAGGCTCACAGTGAATTAATGGCAGAGCTGGGCCTTTTGTTTCTGATGTGGGAACATTTTGGGGCTGGGTGGAGGGAAACGTGTTCAGAGGTACCTGTGAGAGCTAAGCTTCAGTGAAGAGAAGATGCAGGCCCCTCTGGGGTGACATTAGTTATTGATGTAGAAAAGGACATCTTTGCCTCTGTGAGATGAGGAATTCATGGATGAATGAGGGAATGAGGGAATGAAAAGGCAGTTTATGAAGCACTTACTCTGTGCCAAGCATTGTGCTAAACACTGGAGAAACTGAAAGAAAAGCAAAACAGCTCCTGCTCTCAGAGACCTCGTAGTCCACTTGGGGAGATGACACATGTAGGAAACTTCTGCTTCAGAGAAAATGGACGAATTCAGAGGTTCCAGAGGGTGTAGCTTTGGGGAAGATGGCAAGATTCCAGCCCTTTTGGGGTGCACGGAAAGGCTGAGCACTGCCGGGGGTGGGGGGGTTGGGGTCCTGGAGGACAATGATAAACAACACAGATGATAAGAAAGGCTCAGTGATGCTCCCTCTTACTGGAAGGATCGTCGTTGGTGACTCCTGGCTCGGCCAAGTGGTGTTAGGTGCCGTATCTGCTCAGCAAAATGGAGAGGAACTTGGCTAGAGGGCCTTATCCTACTACTGCTCAGAAAGGGGTATGTGTGGACCTGAGGGCTGGAGTGGAGCAAGGGCTCCCTCCCACACATGTGTGATTGGGGGATGGGTCTCAATGTCCAACCGAGAAGGGAAAAGAAAGGAGCATTGGAAGGAAGGGTAGGAAGTGAGCACTCCATGGTGAAAGCAACCATTGGGGCTACTAAATGATGATGAAGAAGGGAAAGCCAATATGTATGTATGTATGTATGATGTATGTATAGGTATATGTATGTACACACATGTACTAACACAGATGTGCATACATATGTGTGAATATAGTGTTTGATCATGTGTACATACCTGTGCAATAAGGTGCTATTACACTGCCTCTTGTGCTGCCATGGAGCTGACCTTAGGTTCTTGAAGTCCATGCCAGGAAGGGCAGGTTCTGGCAGATCTGCCATATTGGAAAGGTTTCAAGTACAGGCCAGTGACAGACTATCTGTGATAGACAGCAGTATCCCAGGACAAGCCTGGCTAACTATGGAATGGTGCATTACCTGTGGGCTGGTAACTTGGTGATGGATCCTGTTTTAGGGCAACACATAAAACAAAGGAAAATACAGAATATGATATAGAAAGATATGATATGATATGATGTTATGTTTATTATATTATATTAATTACATTATACAGAATATAATACAGAAAATATAAAATAATGTTTTTAAATGCACAAAGTGCATAGTCACACAAAGAAAGCCAATAAGGTTAAATATAGTTATCAAAATATTTTTTAAGTTCATGGATCCCAGATTAGAGACCCTTCTTCCATTTGTTGGGAAGTTCTTCCTGACCTCTATCCCCATGTAGTCCCTTCTTTTCTTCAATGACTGTGCCAGGTTGGTAGACAGGGGGAGAGAACTTATTAAGAATGTCATGGTTTTTAGAACATTTAAATATGAGGTGCTCATCCAATGGTTAGTGAGGTCGCAGACTGCCGTAAGACCTAAATCCCATCCATGCTGATGTTCTCACCATAAACAGAACCCCATGATAAAATAAGAAGCAACATCTAGCTGGGAGGATGGCTCCCAGGTTCTCCTTGGAGAGACAAAGAAATTCATTAAATTTGCTTTATCTAAAGGCAAAAAAGAAACAAGACTTCCTGGGACATTTGGTCTTCTTGTATTTGTAGGGCTCATAACAAGCATTTGCCAAAACAACAACAACAAAAGACCAGCATGAAAATAACTGCAGTTGATAAGCGATATCTGTTCCAGAGGTTGAAGAGGTGGAGAAGGTTGATGAAGAACTTAATAGAACCCTCCAAATTAAATCATTTCTGTCTTAATACTCAGTGACTTCACAGATAGCAAAAAAAAGAAAGAAGTTGAGGAATATGGTTCAGCAGTAAGAAACAAGAGAGGCCAAGAGGCCCAAGACTCTTAGATTACCCAGAAGCTTTGTGTGATGATTTTTTTTCTTAAAGAAGACTCAGGTTGCCCTGGATTTCGAAAACAAAAACTAAAAATAAAAAAGAATCACAAAAAGATGAAATTGATTCTGTTTTGACAGACAGAAATGACTGGTTACTGACTGATTTTCAAACCAGTTGTCTGTGATTGCCTAGACCACCAACTTGTTAAAGCACAGACAAATCAAAACAAAAGGAAAAAATAAAAATGAGAGGATATATTGGCAAATTAGGGCAATGAAAACTTGGCTACAAGATGTTGGGAAATGGATAAATGAACAAACATAAATAGGAATTATCACCATTTCCTCAGGATATTTGTCTGGTGTAAATGAGGAGGGCCAAAGGTCCTAGAAACTGGCTGAGCCACTTCACAAAGGAAATCCTTAACAAATGGCAGCCAAGAGCAAGAATAGATTAGATTACAATATAAACTTTATTGTATGATTTCATGGACAGTAATGGTGGGAGATTATTGCTTTATTAAACAATGAGAAGCAGTTCCCAGGTAGCTCCTAACTTACCCCCTTCTTTCCAGCCACCATCTTCATCCTCATCCACCTTTCCCCAAACTTGGACCTCTCCCATGGGACACTGAGCTTTGAGTGACATCTCACCTTGCCTAGAACTCCTCCTGTTTCCTAACAAACCTCCAACCATACTACTAATACTTACTGACTTCCCTTTTATGTATTGTCTTTTTTCCCTTAAATCATATATTCCCTTCTTAAAGGAAGGGATTATTTTTCTTGATTGCATTTATATTTCCAGTGCTGAGCACAGTGCCTGTCCCATAGTAAGCACTTACTAATGGACAGGGAGGTGGCACAGTGGGTAGAATTCTGGCCCTGGAGTCAGAAAGACTGGAGTTCAAATCTGGCCTCAGATACTTACTAGCTATGTGACCCTGGGCAAGTCACTTTACCCCGTTTGCCTCAGTTTCCTCATCTATAAAATAAACTGGAGACGGAAATGGCAAACCACTCCACTATCTTTTCCAAGAAAACCCCAAAAGAGGTCACAAAGAATCAGACACAACTGAAATGGCTGAACAAAGAAATACCTCATAAATACATTAGCATTCAACTTTGCAGAAAATTTGCTGAAAGATATATCTCATCAAAATTTTCCTAAGGGCATTTAAACTGGAAGAAGAGTTGACAGTTGGAAAATGGGAAAGATCTCTAAGGATTCATATAACTCTTTTTTTTTTTTCATCAATAGCTGTGGAGCCATCACTTTGGGCTCCTGACCCTGCTTATACAGGAAGTAGAGGCAGGAGAGAGGATACTCAAAGCTTAGAACTTAGCCTTATCTTAGACCTCATTATTATGCTTTAAAAAAGTGACTGGAAGAATCACAATAACTACTGCCCCAAATTTCCACTTTCCAATCTCTGTAAAAATTTTGAGAAAAATCTGCACATGCATCAAGGGTGTCCTCAATAAAGGTTGATGAAAGGAGCAGTCAGCCTTTCACAAATGATTGGCTGAAGAAGAGGTTGAAGGATTAAGCTGTACTCATTGTTTCTTGATTAACAAAAAAAAATTTGATTTTTTAGGAAAAACAGGTGCCTTAGAGGCTCTTCTTCAACAGGATAGTTCTCATGCATGTCAAAATCATAGCAGATTCCTTGTGAAAGGCAAAGATATTTGACAACTTTCTGATTGTAAATTCAGGTAAGACATAAAACAAGGGACATCTTCCTAAGTGTGATTGGCACTCACTCACACTAACCATTATGCCACCCTGCTTCTTGTCCCTTCCAGGTGGAACTGATTCCATGAGGCTGGTGGAGATCCCCTTCTTGTGGTTCTTGAGGGGGCTCTGAGCCCTTCCAGGCAGGCCAGTTGTGTCCTCCCTTTCTGCGATGGGCCTAAGCTCTTCGTGGAGTTGCTGCCTGCTTTGGCGGCTCTCACATGGCGGGGGATTGACAGCTCACTGGAGTCTGGGCGATTACATCTATTGCTTCTCCCTTATCTCCACAGCGGCCAGCCACTCTATCCTCGGCAGAAATTACATCGTCCAAACCTGGATGCTCTTCATAGAGTTCCTTGTCACCTCATGCTCTGCTGGGTGATGGCCAATTGATGCTGATGCTTCCATGATTAGTGCCAGTGTCTCCCTCATCTCCCTCGGGGATGAAGGGGGGGCTTCCTCTCCCTCACTCCCTATTACCACTGGAGCCTCTCCCCCAACTTCAGCCCTGTAGTGGACAGGCTCAGCCCATTTTCTGGGGCTTCTTCCCTCCTCTCCCTGAACCCCTGGGTTCCCAGACACCTTCGTCTACAACCTGTCACTGGCTTTGCTGATAATATCTATTGATAGATGGTGTGATCTTGGATGAGTCCTTGGCTCTCAGTTTTCTTTGCTATAAAAGATCTCTAAGGTCTCTCTTTTTTTTAATTTTTTTTTAATTTTTGATTTTTGGAGGGGGGAAGCAATTGGGGTTAAGTGACTTGCCCAAAGTCACATGGTAAGTGTGTCAAGTGTCTGAGGTCGGATTTGAACTCAGGTCCTCCTGACTCCAGGGCCGGTACTCTATTCACTGTACCACCTAGCCTCCCCATCTTCTAACATTCTACGACTTTTTTTAGTTATGATTTCTCTGGTTTAGGGAGCTTCCTGGGAGAAAACTCTCTCCCTAAATGCAGATCTGTAAACTTTTAGTCTTTGAAAGTAGCCTACTGGGGCTGGAGGTCCTGGAGTCAGGAGGTCCTGATTTCAAATTCAGCCTCAGATACTTAACACAGAAACTAGCTGTGTGACCTTGGGCAAGTCACTTAACCCCAATTGCCTTCTAAAAAGGAAACAAAAGTAGCTTATTGCATTGAGGAATTAAGTGACTTGCCCAGAGTCATATGGCCAGTCTATGTTCAGGGTAGGAGCTGAAGCCAGATCTTCTGGCCTCTCAAAATTCTGTGACAATGTAACATATAAATGCAACCTTTTTTTGTGGCAGTGTAAGGAGAATGAAGACCTGTGGTTTCATAGGTGTAGGGAACTCCAGGTGAGAAAACTCTCTTCCCAGATATAATTTTGTAACTTTTCCCCAATGTATAGCTCTAGAGAGCATAGTTAGTCAATAAATATTTATTAAGCAGCTACTATGTGCGGACACTGTGCTAAGCACCAGGATACAGAGACAAAAGGCAGCTCACAATCTAACGTGGGAAACAATGAGCAAACAGATCTGGACGGCAAGCTGTAGACAGTGTTCAGTGTTCTTTGGTACTTTTAGTATAAATAGGAAATAATTACAAGAAGGAGAACACTAGAATTAAGAGGGGTTGGGAAAGACTTCTTGAAGAAGACAGCTCCTTGAAGGAAGCCAGGGAAGCCAGCAGGTGGGGATGGGAAGGGATGGCATTCTAGGCAGGAGGGACAGCCAGAGAAGCAAGGAAACCTGTGTACTGGGTCAGAATAGATGGAGGTGGTGTTATGTGTGTGTGTAGTATAGTGTATAGTGTGTGTGTAGTGTATAGTGTGTGTAGTGTGTCTGTAGTAGGGGGTAGTATATGTGTGTGTACTGTGTAGTGTGTGTGTCTATAGTGGGGGAAGTGTGTGTGTGTATAGTGTGTAGTGTGTTAAGGTCTGAGAAGACTGGACAGATCTGAGAGCCTCGCTTAAGAAGGGCTTTGAAAGCTAACCAGAGGGTTTTGTATTTGATTTTAGAGGCAGTAAGGATCTATGGTGGTTTACTGAGTAGGGGGCTGACATGGCAGAACCTGTGCTCTGGTGAGTGACCAGAGGATGGGGTGGGATGGGGAGAGCTCTGTTGCAGGCAGACCCACCAGCAGGCTATTGTAATAGCACAGGTGTGGGCAGCTCTGCTTTCTCAGGTGTTAATGGCTAAGAATATCAGGTGAGACTTGTCCCAGGAGTATTTATTTGATCACAAAGGACTCTTGGAGACTAAAATTTCTTCCAAGAACTAATGAAATTAATTTCTAATGGTGGAATTTTGGGTCTCATGGTTGTCATTAGGGAGCAAGATTTAAAGACAGGGGTCCTTTCTATTGTCCTTCAAGTTCACATCTGGCACTGAGCATTCCACAGGACCCCCAGCCTCAGGCCTTTGGCCTCTGCTTTTTCTAGTACTTCTCCTGAGCTGAAGGGGTTACCTCTTTGGGAATTCCAGGGCACCTGAGCTACCCCAGAACTCAGGGTCTCTTGAGTAGCAGGGAATCATTGAATGGTTCTGGGAGTGAGTCTCCCTTCCTTTCCCTCCCCTCCTCAGGTGCTGGGCACTCCCTTCTCCCTCATCTCCCCTCTCCTCCCTTCTTCTTGCACTCCCTCTGTATTGGAGAGCTCTCCATGCTCAGGATGCACTGGAGTCATGTGACATGGGGTGGGAGTGGGAGGAGGATGGAGTCTGGGATCACACTTGCCTCTCTGTCTTTGTCCTGGAGTGATCTAGGTCAGCTTCTTTCCTTCACTGCCTATCCCCAGCAAAGCTCCCTTTCCTCCCTCCAAGGGTGTGAGCTTGTTAGAGGCTATTAATGGAAGCTGCCAATTGTCCCCCTTAGGAAGTTCCTGCTGCCCTGCCCCCCTCTCCCCAAGCAGGTGGCTGTTAGACTTTTCCCTCTCTCTTCCTTGTGGTATAGTGGAAGAGGACCTTACACAGGAGTCAGGAGGTCTGAGGCTAGTCCAGGCTCTGCCACTGCCACTGAGGCTTTGGGTCAATGCCATCCCCTCATCACTTCAGTTATCTCCTGGATTAACTGAAAGGATGGGCCTAACTGATTTCTAAGTTGCTTACCATGGCATCTCTAATGTCTTGTGATTTTTATCAATCAGTAGTGGCCCATCTTTGCTGAGTAAGTGAAGGGATCTTATGTGTGGTGAGAAGAGGAATTTGAATTGATGATAATTCTGTCCCTCAGGAATGGATACTTGTCTGTCCAGTCTCTGGGCTGGTCCTCTCTCTCAGAACAGTCAGTTGACCCTCACCAGAAGATGCAATCAATCAATTAATAAACCTTGGGGATGACAAAATTGAAATGGTCCCTCTCCCCTTCCCTCCCTCAGTACCAGCAGCAGCAGCAAACAAAGATCCATGATGTCAAACAAGTCTTTGAGGACTAGGAACTGAAATTTCAGGCTCCTTGGGGAGGGGTTCCCAGGACTTGGTAACACTCTATATGATTGAATTCAACAAATGTGTATCACATGTCTGCTATTTGCCAGACGCTAGGGATTTTTTTTATATCAAACTTGTGATTTTATTGGTGTGGGGAGCTCCCAGTGAGAGACTTCCTTTATCAGTGCTAGTTGGTATCTTCTCCACAATTAAGTTTTAGAGGGATTCTGGGGGCCTGGGGAAGGGGGAGCACTGAGAGCTTTAGGTATCTTGCCCCAGTTCACATAGACAATATGTATCAGAGGCAGGATTTGAACTCAGGTTCAAGGCTGGCTCTCTATCCACAATGCCAGTCTACCACTGGTGATACACACACAAATGTCCCTGCCCTCGAGGTGCTCACTGGTATCTCTAGGAGTCAGAGCTAACAGTGGGAAGGAGGCAAAGTATAATCAGAGCCTCCAAAATTTGGAAGGGGCCTCAACCCTGTATCTGAATAGGAGTTTCCTTCATAATATTGTCATCAGGTTGTTGTGCAGCCTCTGTGTAAGACCTTCAGTGACAGGGAATTGTGTACTCATTGAGACAATTCATTCCTCTTTCCAATGGCTATCATCTTTACCAAAGAGTTTCCTTTTGTCAAACTGAAATTGGCATTCCTTTATCTTTCAACCAATGTTCCTCATTCTGCCCTTTGGAGTCAGATTGAATGAGTCTGATCCTCCTTCCATGTAACAAGTCTTCAGATACTTGGAGGCACCTATCACTCCTGCCCTGTTTTCTCCTCTCTTAGCAAAACACTACTAGTTACTTCTGCTGATACACCATGGCCCCCAGTTCCTTCACTGCCCTGCTTAGCATGCTGTGGTTATACCCCAGCCTGTCATCCTTCCCCACCCCAGCCCACAAGGCAGCATTTCCAGCAGCCTGAGAGTAAATCCTGGGACCTAGATGGGACCTGCCATCTCCAAGCTGCTCTCTGGGATATGAGTTTGCCCTCATTTCTTGAAAGTGCTCTGTTTAATACAGAACTTTAGTGCTAAAAACAAGCCCCTTCCTCATTGCCTTAGCAGTGGGTTATAGTAGAAAGAGCTCTGGGCTTGGCATCCAAAAGCCTCATGCAATTCTAACTTCAGCCCTTTTGGATCAACCTTGGGCAAGTCTCTTAATTTTTTCATAATCTTGCTTTCCTCATCTGTAAAATGGAGCTTAATAACATTCATTCTACCTCGCTGGGATTTTGTGAAAAGCCCTCTATAAAATGTGGGCTCTTGTTATTACTACTTGCCAATTAAGTGAAAGTAGGTCCTGGGGAATAGGAGTTACTGTCTCTAGAGAGTTGGCTTAGGACCAGTCCAGGCACCAGGAACCCCAGCCCTCTGTCTGAAGTTGGGATTGCAGAGGGGAAGGGAATGGGTATAACTAACTAATGATCTTCAAAACTCAAGCTGGGCTTGAAGAGAACAGGCATGATTTCCCTCCACACTACACCTCCCAAGTGGACACATAGCCTTTGCATAAAGACCTCCAATGAAATGGAACATTCTGTTTCTATGGAAGTTATTTCTAAACTCTTTTTGTTGGGTTTACTTCTTAATAAGTTTTCTGGACATCCAGCCTAGAGATGCCTCTTTGAAAATTGCCATTGTTTCTGTGGTTAGACACCAAAAGACTAGAGGAGCTGGACATGGTCAGAGGTCCAGGTGTCCAACAGGAGGATGTTGAGGGCAGTGAGGGGTCCAAGGTCCTCCCCTAGAAGTAGTCTTGCTGTGCTGGGCATGAAATTCTGTTTCTAGCCAATTGGAGAGATGTCTCCTATCTCAGTCACCACCATAAAAAAGCAGGTTTTAATGAAGTATAAAGAGCAGGGCAAATATTTGCCAAGTACAGCTGACACACAAGCCTTCTGGTGCCTGGGTCCACAGGGGGCATTGCCTGAGGGTTTGCATCTTCTCCTGGCAACAAGGAGCCAAGCACTCAGCAACGGTGCCTGGCATTCTGTTGGGGGATTGCTGTGAGCATCTTCTGGTCAACCCCACCAGAGACATTCTTCCTAAGTTCCCATTAGCCCTGTCTTTGTCCTTCCCAGGAAGGCTACATTGATAACCCAGGGCTGTCTCTGTCTCACCATCATCGTTGATCAATGTCAGTATCATCATAATCAATGACTCTCAGCACCCTCATCACCCCTTACATGCACCTTTTTGTATGTTGTCTACTCCAATAAAAGGTGACCTCCCTGTGGGCAGGGACTGGGTTTTTGTCCTTCTTTGTCTCTCTGGCACCTAGCACAATGTTGCTGTGATTCATCAGTCATTTTTCCATCATGCCTGACTCTCCTTGATTCCATTTTCTTGGCAGAGACACTGGAATGGTTTTCCATTTCCTTCTCCAGCTCATTTTGCAGATGAGGAAACTGAGGCAAACAGGGTTAAGAGAACTGCCCAGGGTTACACAGCTAGTGAGTGTCTAAGGCTAGATTTGGACTCATGAAGATGAGTCTTTCTGATTCCAAGCCCAGGGCTCTACCCACTGCACCACCTAGCTGTCCTACATAGCACTTACTGTCCCCTTTAACTCATCTGGATATTTGTCTCCTCCATTGTTCTCTCTCGTCTGGCTCCTTCCTGCCTTGACACCTACAAACAAGACCAGGGGTCCCCCATTCTTAAAAAAATGATTCACTTACTCATGCTATCCCCTCAAGTTTTTACCTTTTCCTTCTCTCTTTCATAGACTCCTCAACACTCCTAGGAGGGTCATCTACACTTATCAGCTCCACCATCTAACCTCCCACTCCTCAATCCCTGTGACCACTTCACTAAAACTGCACTCCTCAAGGTTACCAACCACTTAACTGATAAATCCCATGGATTTTTCTCAGCCCTGATCCTACTTGACTTCTCCACAGCTTTGACACTATTGATCATGCCTTCCTCTTGGATATTTAATGGGCTCTTGAATTCTGTAACACTGCTTTCTTCTTATACCTGTCTGAATACTTCTCAGTTGGCCATGATGGATCATTATCAATGTCTCAGTCTTTAAGTGTGGGAGTACCAAACAGCTATATCCCCAGGCCTTCTTTCTTCCCTGTATAAACTCTTTCTCAATGATCTCATCAGCTCCCAAAGGTTTAAATATAATCTCTAAGCAGATGACTTGCAAGTCAATATCTCTAACCCTCATCTCTTTCCTGAGCTTCAGTCCCCATTGCCAGCTACCTACTGGATGGATGTTTCTTGGGCATTTGAAACTTAACATGTCCTTAATAGGATTCTTTATCTTCCCTTTTATGAACACCTTTCTCTTAAGTTTCCCTATATCTATTTTTAAAATAAAATTTTATTGATGTTTTTACAAAACTTTATTTCCTACTGTGCCTCCTTTTCTCCCTCCCAGATATCCCTTATTATGCAGAAGAGAAAAGAAGAAAGAAGAAATCAGAAAAAATTACTATCATATCAAAAAAAAGTCTACTCTTATATGCAGTATTCCATACCCATGACTTTCCAAGTTTGAAAAGAGGTGGGGGAAGTTTTTTCTCATGTCCCTTCTGGGGGCCAAGCTTGGTCATTATAGTTGTGAAACATTTAAATTGTTCTTCCACTTAGATTGTTGTAGTTATTGTGTGTTTTTCCTGGTTCTGCATACTTCACTTCTCCATTCATCTCTTCCTCTGTTTCTCTGTATTTGTTTCTTTTTTAAAGTAAATTTTTACAGTTCTCTTTTGTTCTTACATTGTCATGTTTTTCCCAAGCATCCCTCTGTCACCAGTGTGCCACCTGATAATATTATTAGAGGAGAAAAAAAGTGAAAGAAGAGGAAAGACAGTTGCCAAATTGATCAATCTATCAAAAAAGTAAAAATATATACAATAATTCACACCTGTGCACCTCCTGCCTCTGTAAGGGAGGGGGGTAAAATGGACTTTTCATACCACTTCTTTGGGGCCATTAACATTCACTTTTGATCATCTTCTAGTGGTTGTTCTCTTTACTTATATGGTTGTTAATAATTTGTATTTTTTTGCTCTTGCTTTACTCTGCATCAGTTCATGTAAGTCTGTGCTTCTCTGTAGTGATCATATTTAAAATTTCTTAAAGTACAATAATATTATATTACATTAATATACTATACTTATTCAGCCATTTTCTAATCTGTAGGATTATGCTCATTTTCTAAGTCTTTTCTGCCATAAAAAGTTATGCTTTCTTTTTGTCATTTTGGGAGTATGTATTTGGCAGTGGAATCTCTGGGTCAAAGTATGGACATTTTAGTCCTTCCTTGTACATGATTCTAAAGTCCTTTTCGGAATGGTTGGAAAAATTCACAGCTCTACCAACAATGCATTAGGGTGTTTAGCTTTCTACAATGCCTCCAATATTGACTATTCTCATTTGTGTGTGTGTGTGTGTGCCTAGTTTCTGAGTGGAAGGTGAAACCTCGGGGCTGCTTTGATTAGCATTTTTTGAATGAGAGATTTGGAGCACTCCATATAGTTGTTAATAGTGTACCTTTCTTCTTTTGAGAACTGTCCATATCCTCTGATCTATTAAAGAATGGATTTTGGTTTATTTCTGTTAGTTGTCTATATATTTTGGATATCAGACCCTGATCAGAGATATATGATACAAAGATTTTCCCCCAAGTGAGCTATTTTCTTCTTATGCTAGTGCCATTAACTTCATTTATGCAAAAGCTTTTTATTTTCATGTAATTAAAATTATTTTGTATTTCACATAATTTGATTACAATGTAATCGAAACCTCAACCTTAGATTATCCCATCATCTGCCTCCTTCCCTCCTATTCATATGCTGATGAATGGGCCAGGAGAAGAACATGAAACTCTGCTTACTGAGTCCACTACAAAGTTGTGTTAGCTATTTAAACTGGGCCCTCACTGCTACAAGAGAAATATTCATTGATTTGTTGTTCCAAACCTTCTTATCTCTTCTCGAGTCTTTCCCTTTGCCCATACCTTCCCAGTTAAGGTCACTGAAAAAATACTGAGGCTCCTTGCTCCTCTCCTTTTTATCCCATATCCTTCAAACACCTCCCCCCACCACCACCACTTCACTTCAGTCTTGATAAAGAGATGGCACTTATCCTTACCAAAGCCAATACCTCTACACGTACCTTTTATCCCAATCCTCCTGACTTCTCCAGCAAATTGCACCATCATCATCCCCATTCTGTTTCTTATTTTCAATATATCCTTACCCTTTGTCTCCTTCTCTACCTTTCACAAACATGCCTGTCTCCCTTATCCTTAACCTTCATTAGATCCTCCTGCTCTCTCCCCGGTAATGGTTAAATTTCTTCAGAAAGCTGTCCACATTCCAGTGCCTTTATTTCTTTCCGTCTCATTGGCAATCGCAATGGCTTTTTATCAGACCTGATCCTTCTTAATCTCTTTGCAATATTTGACACTGTTGAGCACCATTTTCCTCCTGGAAACTCTGTCCTCTAGGTTTTTATGATGTCTTCTCTTCTGGTTCACCCACCTGTCAGACTACTACTCTTCAGCTTACTTTGCTGGTTCTTATCCAAGTCATGCTCAGTAACTATGGGTGTCTCCTCCCGCCCCACCCCCATCCCCACCAAGCCTCTGCCCTGGGCCCTCTTCACTATCTCTGTAAATCTATACTATCTTTTTTAGTGGTCTCATCAGTTCCAATGGGTATAATGGTCATTTTAATGAAGATGACTCCCAGATCTAGAGTTCCAGCCCTAGTCTCTCTCCTGAGTTCCATTCCTTCATAATCAACTGCTTTTTGGACGTCTCTATTTAGATGTCTCATAGGCATCTCCAATTTAATGAGTCTATAGCAGAATGCATTATCTTTCCCCCCAAAACTTCCTTCTTATAAACTTCCCTATGATCATTCAGGGCACCACAATTCTACCAGTGATCCAGGCTTGAGACATTTTCTTACCTGACTCCTCACTCTCATTAACCTTATAAATCCAGTCTACTTCCAATGCTCCTTCACAATGTCTTTTCTATATGTTTCCTTCTTTCTCCATGTTCAGTCACCATCTTAGTCCTGGCCCCTGTCACCTCTCATGTCAATTGCTGTAATAGCCATACAACTGGTCTCCTTTCCTTGAACCTCTCCATGCTCCTGCCCATTAGTTCCCAATGTAATTTTTCTAAAGCATATATCTGATCATGTCACCTCCTGACTCAAGGAGCTCTTGGAGCTCTCTATGACATCCAAGAGCAAGTATGAGTTCTTTTGTTTAGCATTTCAAAACCCAGCTTCTTTTCATATTCCCAGTTTTCTCCTAGGCTGTGGTCTACTCCCTCAGGCTCATTCCCTGGGAGCCATCCTGGAGCCTCATAACCTGGGAGCCTCACTTTCTCTCACTCCCTCTCTCCATGGCCTGGTCTCCTTATTCTTACTCCTCCTTTTCAATCTGTTGCCAAGGCCTGCTGATTTCACCTTTGTAATATCTCTTAAATATACCCCTTTCTCTTCTCTGACACTGACACCGCTCTAATGCAGACCCTCATTACCTCACACCTGGATTACTAGAATGGCCTGATCAGGCCTGGTTCTGCCTGCCTCAACTCCAATCCATCCTCCATTCAGCCACGAGTGATTTTCCTAAAATGCTGGTCTGATCATGTCATCCCCCTACTCAATAAACTTCACTGGCTTCCCATTGCGTCCAGGATCAAATACGAAATACTCTGGTCTTCAAAGCCTTTCATAGCCCTCTCCCACCTTTCTAGTCTTCCTACACCTTACTGCCAGCCAGTGACATTTACCTCCTGGCTATTCCACAAAGAAGACCCTCCATCACTTGATTCTGGGTATTTTCCCTGGCTGTCCCCCAGGTCTGGAATGTTCTCCTTCCTTTTCTCTACCTCCCCACTAAAATCCCATCTTTTACAGGAAGTCTTCCTCAAGCCCTCTTAATTCTAGTGCCTTCGCTCCTTTATTTCCTATTTATCCCATATATAACTTGTTTGTATGTATTTGCTAGTCTCCCACATTAAACTGTGATCTCTTTGAAGGCAGGCAATGCAGGTTTTTTTTGCCTCTTTTTGTGTCCCCATTGCTTAGTATAATGGCCGACATATTATAGAAGCTTAATAAATATTTATTGGTGACCTTTACACATTCAGTCTTCAAGGTCAATGCCTTTGGCTTGTATGAACATGATGTTTTTGTTTCCTTTTTCTTCTCTTCCAGCTTTTCCTCCACTTAGTATTTTTATAATCCAAATTTGTTCATCTCTTTTGCATCTGGGGAGAAAGTCTCTCTGTGCCATCAATTCTTTTTCCCCCTGTTTTCTAATTGAGTTTTTTTATTTCTGTTTTGAGAATCATAAATTCTGACATATATTTGTTCCTAATGTCTTCCCTTATGAATTTCTTTCTATTTTGAACCATTCTGAAATTTCTTGTTGTTTTTTTCATGCTTTCCTGGAATTCTACAGAATTCTATGTTTTTTCAGACACTGGTTCAGTTTTCTTTTGTTTCATAATATTTGTTAAGAGAGCTTTCTGATCTCTTTGGGGCTTTAGTACTCATCCTTCTAGCTTTAGGATCTTCTCTGTTGGTTTGTCTGCTTGTGCTCTGAATTTTTAGTGAATTTTCTTCATCTTGAAATTTTTAGTATTTAGCCCTTCCCCTAATATGGCCCCATCACTTATTTTTTTGGTCCCTCCCCCTCGTCCTGATTGGTAAACTCTCCCTACATCTGTCCTCACACTTCCTGTAAAGTTGCCTCATCTTCTTCCTAAGTTATTAGACTTAGGCTTCGATGACCATGCTCCTTTATGGAGCCAGGCTTGACCTCAGGTGTCATTGTAGATAGAGCACTGGCCTGGGAGGCTAGGAGATATGCATTAAACCCCTTCTCAGACACTCACTTGAGTGATCCTTGGCAACTCATTTGGCCTTTGTCTGCCTCACTTCTCTTTGTCGATATATAAAGATTTTTACCTCCTCAGGGTTCTTTCCTTTTTTATTCTATGGATTTGCTGTAATTGACCTATACCCGGTACACAAATCCCCTTGAGGAGGATGGGGCTCAATATTAATAGGGACTGGGAAGTGTCCAGTCTACCATCTTCTGGTGACCCTCCTCTATAGCCCTCAAGGGCACTGCTAACTTTCCAGTCACCCTGATTTGCAACCTTGGCATCATCCTGGACTCTTCCCCCTCCCTCAGCCCCTGTACCCAATGAGTTTTCAAATCTTTTCAGTTTTACCACCAGCACACCTCACTTTCTCTGTCCTTTATCTTTCCTTACCTGGCCCCCCAGCCACCTCCTATTTGTATCCTTGCAATAGCCTCTTAATTAGGGAAGGAAATAAATAAACATTTCTTAAGCACCTACTATTCACAGGTTAAATGACTTGCCTAGGGTCACAGCGCTAGTAAGTATTAGGAGGCTGGATTTGAAGTCAAGTCTTTTCTGACTCCAGGTTTAGTGCCCTAGCCGTTGTGCTGCCTCGCTGCCCATCTCCTTTGTCCTATCTACACAGCTGCCCAAAAAAGTCTCCCTTGAGCATGAGTGAAAACATCTTTCCCTTGCTTAAGAGACTTCTGGGGCTCCCTATTGCCCCTAGGTTATACTCCAAGTTCCTTAGGTTGATATTTAAAATCTCATTCCATACTACCTTTTTAGGTCGATTACATGTTATTCCCCCTTCTTGCCCTCTGAATTCCAACCAAACTGACCTACTTGCTATTCTCTGAACTTAGGATCCCATTTCCTGCCACCTTGTTTTTGCACAAGCTATTTCTTCTCTCCTTCACTCCACTCTCCCTTGCCTGGGATGCACTCCCTTTGCACCTCCATATCCTAGAATCCCTGGCTTCCTTCTGGGCTCATCTTATGTGCTTCATCCCATTGGAAACCTTTTCTGATCCCCTTTTTTGTTAGGATTTTTTCCCTTCTCAAATGACTTTGTATTTGACTATCCTGGTTACCTATTATGTCCCTCCAGCTTGAGCACAGTGGCTACTTCATGCCTGGTGCTTCCATCTTTTATAAATTGAATTTGTTGAATAACCATAATGATCCTTATTGCCATCAACATCTCTGTCAACAAAGAAACACCGGGTTTGGATTCAGAAGCCCCAAGTTCAAATCCTGGCTTAGCCAGTTACCTTCTTGTCCATAGGTCAGTCTCTTCTCCCATCTAAGACTTAGTTTCCTTGTCTAGAAAATGAAAAGGTTGGACTGAATGAACTAAATTACATCTAGAAAATCCTGTGCTCCTTGTTATGTATGACCTTTACAACTATCAGCAATACCAGTATGTCAGGAGGTACCATGGTATGGAGGGGGGGAACTCTGGATTTGGGTTCAAATCCTGGTTCTGTGATTTTTATTTGTGTGACCTTGAGAAGGTCCCTTGAGCCCTCCAGGCTTCAGTTTCCTCCTCTGTAAACCCAGGAAGTTGGACTTAATGGTCTCCAAGGTCTCTTCTAGTCCTCAATCTATGATACTCTGATGCCTTCACAATCAGTATCTGTTTTGCCTAGTCCTTATTATGTGTTCAGTACTTGGTGCAGTAGATAAAGTACTGGCCCTGGAGTCAGGATGACATGAGTTCAAATCTGTCCTCAGACACTTAGTAGCAGTGTGACTCTGGGCAAGTCACTTAAGCCTATTTGCCTCAGTTTCCTCATATGTAAAATGAACTGGAGAAGGAAATGACAAACCACTCCAGTATCTTCGCCAAGAAAACCCCGAACAGGTCATGAAGAGTCAGACAAGACTGAAACGACTGAACAATAAAACTATACTCAGGGCTGAGGTAAATGTAAAAGAACAACAAGACAAGCTACCTACACTCAGATAATTATACATGAAATGGGGAAGAACCAAGCACAAAGCTGTATGCTTTAATTTATCAGGGTAAGAACGGTTTGAAGAAGGGAGTGATCAGGGGGGGCTGGAAAGGTTTCCATGTGCGATGTGGGCTGGGATCTGAGTCTTGAATGACCTGTTCAGATAGGCAGAGAGGAGGGCAGAGAGGATGGACAAAAGCTCAGGATGTGTCTGTGTGTGGGAGGCAGTGAAGACACCAGCTTGAACAGAGTCAAGGACAGTTTTTGGGTTGGAGAAAAAAATTTGCATGGAAAGATGATGCCAGATGGTGAGGGGGTTGAATGTCAGCCTGAGCATTTTTAAGACTTCAGCACAGTAGGCAAAGGGGAGCCACTGTAGGTCCTTGAGTGAGGGATAAAGATGAAAACTGGATCAGGAAGTTTAATGTGGCCATTGAGTGCAGGATCAGTTGGAGAGATGAGACAGATGAGAGATAATCAGATGGAGAGAGAGAGAACAGAAAGCCAGAAGCATTTGACTGCTCAATGGGACAGTGAGTGACCAGGAGCAGGATCCCCAGCTGCTTCCTTTTTCATCCTTGTCTGCCTCAGTTTTCTTCTCCTGAAGGCTTCCCAAGGGCCACTTTGCCCATTCTTCTCTCCACACCTCCCTGCCCCCCTACATAGTAAGATTGCCATCTTCCTTCTAAAACTAGATTGCCCAAAACGTGTGTTTGCCATCTTTGTGGGGAAGTAGTTCCCCAAAGCAAACATGATGGTGCCCATCCCCTGGTGCCTCCCCCTTTGCATCAGTTTTAGGCTTGTCAGGGGTGAAGAGGTAACAAGGCATTCTGGGAGAAATGACCAAGAGACAGGTCAGGACCTGTGGCCAGTGTTCCAGAGCGAGTTTGGACTTGGAGATTTCAACTGGGGAAGAGTCCTTTTAAAAAGGGCTCTTGGGGAAATCATTGCCATCCCTATTATTCAGTTCCTTTCTTTTCAGGGCCAGGCATTGTGTAGCATTCACCAATAGCACCTGGTGCTTGCCCTGAAAACACTTGTAGAGGACATACAGATGGCTGCATTCTAATGACCGTCTCTCATTGAAGGAGGACAGAAATAGACAAAATGAATTATTTACATTGTCAATAAGTGAGGCCCAGAGCAAAGTACCAGACCCTCTCCTCCCCATCCCCGCCAAGAACACAATTTGTGTTCAAGTCTCCTCCCTCTGGTCTCCCCTAGCTCATCAATCACTGGGGTGGGGTTGGGAGAGCTCTCTGGCTTTGCTTGGGTAGGGGTGTGTGTGTGTCTGTGTGTGTCTGTGTAAGAGACAGTCTTCTGGGACTGCTAGAATATCTGAATCAAGAGAGACAACATGGTACAGTGGGAAGAGCACTAATTTGTAGTCTGAAGACCAGGATTCAAACCCTAGTTCTAAAACTAACTCTATGACCATGAACTCGTTATTTCATTCTTCTGTGCCTCAGTTTCCCCACTTGTAAAATAAGAGGATGAGATGGGAGCGCACTAAAATTCCTTTCAGCTCTAAACTCTGTATTTATCTGATCTTACATCCAGTGCCGTGGCATGAGGGGTGTGTGCAGGGGACCCAGGAGGACAATGCTAGTGCATCGTGGGCCTCGAGCTACCTGAAACAACAGGGAATTTAGGGAGAGAGGCAGGAGGGCTGCCCCCTTCCTTCTCCTTCTATTTCTTTGCCCAGGTTCTCCCAGAGTCTTGTTGAGGTGATGGTGGGGATGGGGGTGTCCCTGCTGTGCTAGGAGTTACTAGCTCAGTCAGGAAATGTTAGTCATTAAAATGCCTTCCCATGGTGCTATACTGGAGCTCTCCAGTCTGTCCCTTTTCCCCACCCCAGGGGACAGCAGCTGCCCTGGAAATCCCTGGAGAGGGCTCCCCTTCCCTAGCTTGGTAAGTGATGGCTCTGAATTTCCCTGGACTCCCTGAGTTGTTCATCCCCTCCCCATCTCAGAAATCAGCAGATACACATTGCAGATGCTATCACACAAGGGCACCTTTAATTAGATTGTATAGGAGCAAGGCTACTGGGCTTTCAGAATGCTATGGGCTTCCTCAAAAGCTCCCTGCCATAGACTCTCCCCTCTTGCCAGACATAGGGGTCCCTATCTCCCTAGCTCATAATGGAGCAATCAGTCCCCACCAGGCCCCTCCAGGAATAGAAAAGCTGATGAAAGGTCCTTGGAAGCAGTAGGCCAGATGTCTGAGACAAGATCCCAGGGAAGCCTGGGGGGACTCTGCCAGGCTGATCTTTCCTAGAGAGAGGGAGATGCAGGGACCTGATCTTGGGACCCTCAGGGGATAGATCAGCTGAGCTAAGGGGAAACATTGAGAGAAAGAACACTATTCTGTCCTCAGGCTGTCTGGCAATGCCTCTAATGATCTCTATAGTGGTTTAAAGAACACAGAACATAACTGGGAGTTAAGAGGCCTGGGTTCTTGGTATCACAGATCTAGAACTTGAAGGAATTTTAGCTCAGAGGGCATCTAGTCCAACTCTCATTTTCTTGTGTAAACTGAGGCCCAGAGAGATGACATCACTTGCTGAAGGTCACATGCATGTTTACTACGGGAATTTGGATTTGTTCCATCTTTGCCTCTCACTCTTTGGGTGACCTTGGGTAAGGCTCTCCTCCTCTCTGGCCTCAGTTTCCTCTTCTGAGGAGAGGGCTGAATTAGATCATGTGCATACCCTTCAGGAGATACAAAAGACTTGGTAAGGGGAGATTTTGATTTGATTTTTTTTTTGGCTTTTTGGAGGGCAGTTGGGGTTAAATGACTTGCCCAAGGTCATACAGCTAGTAAGTGTGTCAAGTGTCTGAGGTCAAATTTGAACTCAGGTCCTTCTGACTCCAGGGCTGGTGTGCCACCTAGCTGCCCCTTGATTTGATTTTTAAAACTGATTTCCAATCAGTGAAATTAGAGTTTCTTGGTGTGTCCTGTGAATAGCAAGTCTCACTTTTATTACTATCTCTGAAAACTTATTTTGCCTCCTTTTATTCATATGTGCATCTAGAATTAATTTCCTTTTAGATCAATTAGGGAGTACAGGGTGAAAGTCAAGGTGGAGGGGGCCTGAAAAGTTTGGGCATTCAGGGAGTAAGTAATCTCTGATGCCCCTCACAACCCTGCGTATCTGTGGTTCTGTATGCTCTTGATTGGCCCTGCTCAAACCCTCAAGTCCTAAGGAGGAGGGTGTGTGTGTGTGTGTGTGTGTGTGTGTATGAGAAAGAGAGAGAGAGAGAGAGAGAGAGAGAGAGAGAGAGAGAGAGAGAGAGAGAGAGAGAGAGGGAGAGGAAAGAGAAAAGGGAGACAGAAACAGAGACAGAGACAGAAAGATAGAGAGATAGAAACAGAGAATGAGGGATCAAGAGAAGGAGAGCTAGAGAAAGAGAGAATTAGAATTAGGAGAAAGAATGAGAGAGAGAGGGAGAGACAGACAAAGAGACAGAGAGACAGAGACAGAGAGGGAGAGAGGTAGAGAGAGTGCCCCTCCGCAGAGATGTCAAGGTCTAGGTGGATTTGGAATTCAAGAATATAGTCCATTTCCAGGGCTCCATTGGAGAATTAGCTCCATTGGAGAAACCCCCTCCCACCCATCCTCCCCAGCACAAGCACATATGTGTACCTCAAGGCTGTCTTGCAGGTAAGTCTGCAATACTGTGTGGCTGGTGCCCATATGGCCCTCCTGCCTGTGCCCAGCTGTCTTCACAGTGGCTGGGGAAGCATTGCCAGATTGCCAGGCATGGCAATGAGTGAAGGAGCCTAACAGTCTGACATCTCTACATCCTAGCCTTTGATGGCTTAGAGGCCTCCTCGGGGTACCAGAACCTCTCCTCCCTCCTTCCTGGTCATCAGTCTGGCTTCAAAAGAAGTTTTGTGTTGTTTTCCCCCCTAGCATTGTTGGCTCAGGGAGGGTATGGGGGACAGAGGAGGAGTTGGGCGGCATGCTGGGGATTTGGAAAAGGGGTGTCTTAGAATGGTGACAGAAGAACCTTGGCCCTGAAAGTGCAGATGGACAGCAGAACAGAGAAGCTTACATCCTACACTTCCCATTTCTATAGCTCTTTAAATCAGAGGAAGCATCATCCTTCTAAGGGCCCTGTAAGAAAAGTAGGATGAGTATTTGGGGGGAATCGGGCCCCAAGGTCACCAGTGCAGAGAGCTCTGGGGGAGAAACTTCCTCTGCCAAAGCAGAACTGTACCTTTTCTGCAATTTTGTGTGAGGCACTGAGACATCAAGTGTCTGCCCTAGGTCACCCAGGGTTTACTCACAAATGTTTAACAGCCAGCTCTACATTAAACACACTTTTAAGTTTAATCTGCATCATTCACATATTTCCCCATCACTTTCTTAGATCTAGACAATTAACAAGACAATAAATCAAGCCATAATTGAATCTGTAATTGTTGATTTCCAAGGTGTAAATGCTCATGTTAAAATTTTTTAACAACTGGCTTTCCTTTGGAGCTGGCTCCAACCCACCCCTCTAACAGCCAATATATGTTACAGAAATGGAACTCAAGCCCACATCATCCTGATTCTGAGGCCTGTTCTCTGTCCACTATTCCTTGCTGCGAGGATTATTTTCATCCCAATTTTATGGGGGAAGGAACTAAAATACAGAAACGAAATACCTTGTTCAGTACCACACAGAGACCAAATGTTGTAGGCCAGACCAGAATTCATATCTTCTGCCTCCAACACCAAAATTCTCTTCACCCAAACTCATTGCCTTTCACATTCATAATGACTTATTCTGTCTTAGTCCTATAGATTCAGAGAAAGAGACATAACTCTTACTCTAGAGAAGCTGCCAAGTTCACTGGGAAAGATGGGGCTTCTGCCTCCAGAAAGGCTCTGGTTTTGGGGATGGGCAGGATATACACTGGACTTAAGAGCTCTTACAAAACCGTCATGGCACAAATTTGTGTTGGGATGGGTCATTGTAAATCGAGTCTCTCAAGTCTCTCCCTCCCTCCAGAAGAGCCAGTCAGAGTGTGTGGGCTATGGGGGAATGGGAAGTGCTAGGAGCCACAGTGACCTTTGCTCTGGGCTCCTTCATATCTGTATCATCACCAGTCCCTTCTGGAGACCCAGGGATGCAGCTCTCCAACTTTGGGGAGTTATGAATGACTCTGTTTATAGATTGTTGATTGCCAGTCTGCAGGCCTCTCTGTGCTGGGAACCAGGAACCCAGAGGCTGAGGTATGGTTGAAAGAAGGGATCTAGATGGGTGTATGGGCTGAGGTTGAGCTTTAAAAATGTAGGCTTTGCTGCCAAACTTGTGGCCACCACTACACAAGGCCTGATATGGGTTACTCTAATCTGGGGTCTTTGGGACTCATTTGGATGGAAGGAACTTGTGAAGGGAAGGGCCTTTTCTGAAGGAATAGAGGAGTCTAGGCTGGAGAGTGGTGGAGGGGCCATAGTGGTCAAAGTATGGGAGGGGAGAGGAAAGATAGCCATTAAACCCTCCTCCACCTAGAATGTAAGCTTCTTGAGGACAGGGAAATTTATGCCATTTCATCTTTAATTTTCAAAAAGGGGAGAGAAAAGAGTTTGTAAACTATAAGTCAGTGAGCTTGACTTCAATTCCTGGGGAAATACTGGAAGGATCATTAAAAGGATGGTTGGTCAATATCTAGAAAGGGAAGCGGTGATTCCACAGAATCACAATGGCTTCATCAAGAGAGCTCTCCAACAATAATTCTATTGTTGACTTACACGGGAGGTGGTGGGTTCCCCTTCCTTGGAGGTCTTCAGTCAGAGGCTAGATGACCAATATGTGGCTATTTTATAGTAAGGATTCCTTTTGTGTCTGGGTTGGACTCCATGGCCTCTACCATGTTTCCAATTTTCAAGAGCTGTGGTTCTGTGATCATTGCATACCTCTCTGTCTCTGCAGTTAGCTGCAGTGCTCATTTGCAGACTTTCCCATTTTCATGTATGTGTCTGGTCACCCTTATTGGATTCATAAAGACCACATTTCTTCCCCCTGAAGTCCCCACAGCTCAGCTCAGAGTCAAGGGTGTAAGGCAACTCAAACAACATTACCAGGTGACTAACTGATGAAAACTTGGTAAAATTGGGAACCTCTATGAAAAAAACGATATCTTTGGTTTTTATATAACCTTCATTTCTGAATATATTACTCTTCCCCTCCAAAAAAAGAGACATCTTTTGTAATCAAGAATAAAAGAGGAAGAAAAAGTCCTTCAAAACCAACCAACATATTAACTAAGCCTGACATCCGTAGTCCCCTGCCTCTGCAGAAAATGGAGGGAAAGTGCATTTTCTCATCTGTATTCAGGAAAATTTAGTTATTATAGTTATGCAATGCTTAGTTTTACCTTTGTGGGGTGGGGGAGGTGGAAATCTCACTTCAATTAAAAATTCTACTGAGAACATTCAGAGATATGTTCCATCTCTGAGCTTTCAACTTTCCCATTTGTGGCATAGGGGAGTGAGTCCTTGCTGCCTTAGGGTAAGGTTGAGGACCTAGTCCACAGGTCAGTGAGAAGAAGCTGGAGCTGAGAGGTGAAATTCTCTAGGTCTTGGGCTCATGAATCCTTCCCCTTTGTCCCTGTCAACATGGAGGGGGAGGGGAGGATATTTACAATCATTTAAAGTCCCATTCTCCTAGTTGTCCTGAACAAGAGGGTGTTTGCTCTTCATGTCAATCATCAAGCATCTATTTAGGGTCTAGTCTCTGCCAGCCTTTGTGCTAGGTGCTAGAATTACAAAGACAAAAAGAAGAAAAATCCCCTACCCTCAAAGAGCTTACATTCTGATCTACTATCCTCATCAAACAGAGGCTCCAAATGGTCAAACAGCTTGCCCAAGGTCACATAGCAAAACTGAGACCAGCATGACCCACTTGGGTTTCTGCCAGAGCTAGAGGAATGAGGAACTGAATGATACTTGGGTGCCCAGGGCTTAGAGACCAGTGCCTCTCACCACTATTGCCTGCATCTCCAGCCCCTCTTAACCATGAAGGGGAAAGAACATGAGTGGGGACAGCCTGAACCACTTAAGAAATGGATTCATTCCGAAGTTTGTGATCCAATTAAAGGGAGATTAAATTAAGTGAGAAGCACTCATTCCATTCCCTCTAGAACATTAACCCCTCCAGATGCATGGTAGGGACGTGTGGAGGAGCTGGGTTGCATTATCCTAAGGCCTGACATTAACTATGTGGAGGGAGAAAGAGAGGGAGAGATGGAAAGATGGAGGAAAGTATTTTAGACTGTCAGAGCTGGAAGGGATCTCAGAGGCTGTCATTTTACAGGGCAAAATGAGATTCAAAAATGTTACATGACTTCACTAAGATCACATACAACAAGTCAGAGTCAGAGGGAGCCAGGACTGCAAGCCAGGGTTTCTGACTCCGGGCTCAATGCCCTGACCAATTTTCTCCATGCTATTTTGTCCTAAAGGGAGGGAAGCTGAAAGCACTTTCACCAATTCCACTGACGAGACCCCTAGAACTGATCTCTCAAGGTCCCTTTTAGAGTACTTCCCAGCCCTATGTTTCTTGCATGGGAAAAGAAGCCAAGCTGGAGCATGGAGTGGAAGGTAGCCCAAAGAGTGGAAAGAAAATTGGGGTGGAGCAGCAAGAGTGATCCCTCTCTCTAGAGCTTACAGGGTCTCATTCTTTGTGCAGGACACTGTTATCTCCAGCCTCTTTGCCTTTGCACTGACTGTCTCCTCTGCCTGGAATGCCCTCCCTCTTCACCTCCACCTCAGAATCCCTGACTTCTGTCAAGATGCTTTCTACAGGAGTTCTTTCCCAGGTTCCTAAATTGCAAGAGCCCTCCCCTCCAAGGTTCCTCACATCTCCTCTATATGTATCTTGTATGCACAGAGTTGTTGGCATGGTGTCTCCCCCATCTGAACATAAGTTCCCTGAAGGCAGGGGCTGGCACCGTGCCTCACATTCGGTAAGCACTTAACAGATGCTTGGTAACTGACTGACTGCTTTTAATATCTATAGTGCTTGGCATAATGCCTGGCATACAGTCATGCTAAATGAATGTTTGTTGATTGATTGATTGAACTAGTTTTTATGGAGCATGCTGTGTGCCCAGCCCTGTGCTAGGTGCTGTAGGGAACAAAAAGGAAGGAAAAGCACCTACCAATCCCTACTCACCTCAGTTTCCAAATTCAGAGGGTCTATTTTCTTTTGTGTACTGAACTGCTGAACTGGGCACATAATGTTGGTATCTATTCTTGTTTCAATTCCATTTGATTCAATATATGACAAACACAGTCTGCTGTTAAAGAGATGGAAACAGTCTTATGTTGAGGGTTCAATTTATAAGCATGAATTGGCATGGGGAGAGGCTTGAGGCAGGGGGAATGATTAGGGAGGTTAATCTGATGGTCATGTGAAGAGAGAGCCCAAATACAGAAAGTATAAAGATCAAAAAGGCAAGATTTGGCAACTGATTGGAGATGTAGGGCGAAGGAGAAAGAGGATTCTATGGTAACACCTAGGTATGAATCTGGGAGGCCAGAAGAGTGCCAGTACCCTGGCCTGAAATAGGGCAGTTGGGTATGAGGGTGGATTTGGGGGGAAAGAAAAAGCATTCTCTCTTGTTCATGATGAGTCTGAAATGCCTTTTTGTATGTGTTGAGCAGTATGATAATTATCAACATTTTCTCCATCACTTTCTTTTGTCTAGACAATCAACAATCAATCAAGTCCTGATTTATAGTATTTGCTGGTTTCTAAGGTGCAAATGCTCACACTGAACAATCTAGCAATGGGCTAAGAGGTAGCTCCAGTACAGCCTTGGGAGATGCCTTTCAAAGCCAGCGTTCCATGACTCTGATTTGTCAGAGAAGGCTTTACAGAGGAGATGGGGAAATAAGCTGGGTCTTGAAAGGGGTAGAATTTGGGAAGGATTAGAGATGGGGTGGGGGGAGAAGGGAAGGGATTACATGAGGAAAGATTGAGAAGTAGTAATGAGGAGTGTGTGTTGGAGTAAATGTATGGTAGGTATGTGAAGAGAGAGAGAGGGGAGAATGGTAAGAAAAGCAACCTGACTAGAGTGTGGGGCACTGAGAAGTGGAAGGGACCTTAGAGGTCACCAGATCCTAGCTCTCAAGCTGAATCTAGCCCTCAGAGACCACCTGATCCAAACCCCCCATTTTATAGATGAGAAAACTGAAACACATGGAGTGTCACTGACTTGCCCTAGGTTATACAGATAGTAGGTTTGGGGGGTCAGAATTTGAATCCAAGTTGCCTGATTCCAGAGCCAGTGTCCTTTCCAATGCCTCTCTACATCACCTAGTGAAACCCTTCATTTTTATAGATGGGAAAACAGAGGCCAAAGATGGAAACTCACTTATCCATGATCACACAGGTAGTAAGTGACAAAGTTGAGATTTGAACTCAGGTCCTCCCACTTTAAATCCAGCATTCTTTCCCTGCACCACACTGATCTTTGGAGCAAAGTTCCCAATGGTAGGGACTGTTCTGTTTCTGTCTTTGTGTCCCCAGCATATGACATGTAATAATGGACATTTCATAAATGCTTTTTAATTGAATTACTGTGAAATTTCCTGGCCTGATGATGATGATAGCTAGCACTTAGATAAAGTTTTAAGGTTTACAAAGTACATATGTTATATCTCAGCTTATCTTCCCAACAGTCTTGTAAGGTAGGTGTTATTTTTATACCCATTTTAGAGATGAGGAATTTGAGACTGAGAAAAGTTAAATGACTTAGGGCCATACAACTAAAATGTCTGAGACAAGATTAAACTCAAGACTAGCTGATTTCAAGTCCAGTGCTCTATCCCCTGTGGCACCCAACTGCCTAGGGAATTTTGTGGCAGTGGAGAGGCTCAGAGACTGGGGAAAATTTAGGGATGAGGGAGAGAGAGAAGGACTGAGTGAAGACTTCTGGAGAGGGCCCAAGGTTTCTCCCTTCCAAAGCTTCATTTTGTCCTGCAAGACTGATCACTCAGAATTCTCTCCAGCAGTCCAGGGCAAATCATTTAGTCAGCCATATTCAGTTGCTTGATGGGCACAGTACAGGTATATGATATGCCTGTAGGCATAAGCATACCCAGCCAGCTTCCCATCCTCTAGTGTCCTCTGAACCTACCCTGTAGTTGGTGACTTATTTCCCACTCCTCAAAACTCCACACAAGTAGACAGTAACTTGGCAGGCTGAGGGGAGAAGGGGAGAGGAAAGGATATCCAGGCTCTTCACTCTGGACAGCACCATGGATAGAGATCACAAGGGCTCAACCCTCATTAATGTGACTGGTCTCTGAGGCATGAAGGACTGACGTCAAATTAGATTCTGTAAATATTTATTGTATGCAAGACATTGTATTAGGCACTGGGGATACAAGGCAAAAATGAAACAGTTCCTCTCCTCTTGGAGCTTTTAGTCTAATGGTGGGATCATTGCTGAGGCAGGAGGAAGTCAGTCTGTCAAAGGATGTTGGTCCAGATATCTTGGGAACACTGGGTACATCAGGGGTTTAGGGCAACTTCTTGATGCAGTTAGGGTCACAACGTTGACCTTCTGCCAGTCTATCTACTCTCACTGGGTCACAGACTGATCCCCTAAACCTGGACATAGATGGAGCCCTGCCCTGTGAACAAAAATGTCCCCTCATGAAATAATGGGGATTGCTCAGCTTTTAATGTATTAATATGACCTTGGGAAAGTCATTAAAGTCTGTCTGGGACTCAGTTTCCTCATCTGAAAAATGGGAGCAGTAAAAGTAACTCCCCATTCACACTTACTAGCTAGACAGTGAGGCTAAGGGTTAGGATCTATTTCTTAGAGATAGACGTGTTATGTTGTTGTTCATTTATTTTTCAGCCATGCTCAACTCTTTGTGACCCCATTTGGGGTTTTCTTGGCAAAGATATTGGAGTAGTTTATCGTTTTCTTCTCCAACTCATTTTGCAGATGAGGAACTCAGGCAAATAGGGTGAAATGACTTGCCCAGGGTCACACAGCTATTAAATGAGAGGCTAGATTTGAACTCAGAAAGATTAGTCTTCCTGACTCCAGGCTTGATATTCTATCCACTGCACCACCTAGCTGTCCCCAAGAATGAACATAGGGAAGAGCATTTCCTTGTGCCTTTTTATTTATTCCTGTCTACCCTCCCCCCTTTTCAATCTCCATTCTTAAAACTGATACTAACCAAGGACTTTTGAATGTGAAAATGCAGATTCTTTTAGGAAGATCTTCAGACAGGTATGACCCCTGGGGAGGTAAATAGAGTCATCATAAGCATTCCCAGGACTGCTTAAAGCAGTGATGTGTAACATGAATGGGATTTAAGATCTTCCCTGCCCATTAAGAGGCCTCATGGAGCCCATTAAGGTAAGCTTGCTTAGAAGAGGCTTGCTTGTAGGAAGGCTTCCACACCTTTTGCTAATTTCTAATTAGGCACTGAGTCAAGAGGGTTGTGATGCCTTCTGGTTCTGAGAAGTGTACATATACTCTGAGTTGGTATTTTGCTTTGGGAGCTCACTTTTGAGAAGGACCTTGTGATTCCCTGGTCCAAATTCTGAGTAACCATATGTTCAGAGCTCCCCGACTGCTCCGATGTAAAGGCTCTCTCCATCTAGGGCATCAGAATCCTATCTGTTGGTGTTATTTCTCTGCTTGTATTTTCTCTGAAGTTCAGGGTGCTCACTTTACCTTGACCTAGTGAATGTAATTAAAAACGACTGCTGACCCCTTAAACAACTAGCTTTCTTAGTGAAGCAGATCTAAGAACCTATGCTAGCAGCTGTCCTGGGCATGCCAGTGTGGCTGCCACTCCATGCTATGATCAAAGAGACTCCTGGAGCTCCATATTGCCTTAGAAAACATGAACATTATCTAGGTTCTATCATACTTTTATTTATTTTGTTACATATTTCCCAATTTCAGTTAATTTGGTTCTTATCCTACTCCTGTGTTGCAGTCTGCCAGCCTGCCAGAGCAGTGTTTGACATGTCTGGTGTCAATGATGTGTTGGAACCAGCTCCAGCTTGCTTTGGGCAAACACTACAAATCAGGACTTTTTTTATTATTTTGTTGATTGTCCAGACTCAAGGAACTGATAGAGAAAGTCTGAATAATACTGATTAAACTTAAGCGTGTCCTTCCCTCATTCCTCCTCCCCCCTCCCACCAGAGCTGATTGTTAAATATTTGTGGATGGTGGTGATGTTAGTTATTTAAAACCTGAATCACTGATTAGAATGAATTTCCCATAAAGGGATACTGTTAAAGAGAGGAAGCCAGGGAGGAGGGCAGAGAAGAACAAAGAATATGGGCTCAGAGAATTGTTTAAACTCAGTTTATCTCCTTGTCACTAGTAGTTCTGGAGAAAGGTCTAACTCTGGAAGGATTTTGAAACTAAAAGCCAAAGTTCATTCATTCATTAATTCAACAAGAATATATTAAATACCTACTGTGTGCTTAGGACTATGCTAGGTGGTAGGAATACAGACACCAATGAAGTCGTTCTTGCTGTTAAGGATTATACATTCTGTTGAGGGAAACATCATAGACACAGATAAGTAAATACAACACATATGCCAAATGAATGCAAAGGATTTTGGGAGAAGCACTAATACCTGGATTCAAGAGTCTTGACCTCTGTCCCTTTTCTTCATTTTTTTCCTCTGCTTTTTTCTGAGAACAATAACCAAACCAACACAGCCATTCTTGGAAGGGAGGACGCGTGGGAAGGGACATGCCGATCTGTTGCCCTATGACCGCATATCATCCTTGGAAATTCCCACCCCAAAACGTTGCTCCTTGACCAGCATCATCATATATGTGATGTCTTCTGCTTTTTATATTTGTATACCCCACACATAGTAAGCTCTTAATAATTACCTTTCATAGATGGATGGATGGATACGTGGCTGGATACATGGATGGATATGTGGATGGATACATGAACGGATGGATAGTGTGATTGACACCTTCCTAGTAAGCTGAGCTCCATGCTTTAGTGGGGTTTTCTGTGTTGATATTCTCACCCTACTTGCGTCCTTCTTCTTCCCATTCTCAAGGCTGGGATGATGGGCAAGAGGACATAATATTTTCAGAACCTGAGCTACCTTCTCCACCATACTGGTTTTATGTATCTTCCCCATTAGTATAACTAGAAGCTCTTAGCTTCCCATGTATTTGTGAAAAACTTTCTGTTCTGTTTGTGTTCCCCTAATAGCTTGCGCTAAACTTTAGGAATATGTACAAGGAAGGGAAAGTTTGGATATTAGCTTTGGAATTTGATTAGCTGAGCTCTCCTTGACCCAGTAAGTAGAATAACATAACATTGGAAAGGATCTCAGAGGCCATCTAGTCCAAACCCTTACCTGAAGAAAGAATCCCTAACACTCTCTCTGAGAAAGAGTCTAGATCCTTCTTGAAGATTCACTACCTCCCATGGCAGTTCATTCTATGTTTGGATGGTTTTAATTGTTAGAAAAGTATTCCTTATCTTAAGCTGAAGTCTGTAATGCTAGTGACTTCTCTCTGACCTTACCTCCAAGTTATCTCATATATATGCACATATATGTATAGCTTGCTTGTACATGGTTATTTTATGTTATCTCCTCCATTAGATTGTGAGTTCCTTGAGGGCAGGGGGACTGTTTTTTCCTTTGAGGATCAAAGACATCAATGGTGATGTCTTGACTTACATGTGACTTGGATTTAAGTGAGGCAGTTTCATAAAGTCTTCAGCCTCACTTTCTCTTCTTGAGTCATCAAAATCCAATGTCAGGACAGAAGTCAAGATGACTGGCAATGGCCCAGGATGCAATGGGTGACTACATCGCTTTCTAGGATAGAGAAGACCCTGAGAGATGAGCCCAGACAGACAGATGGGCTCTTATCTAAGTTTTCTAAACTGTAAGCAAATTCCAAATCCTTCTACTCACCTGAGATTATAACCTCAATCAATCATTTCTGTAGTTTTCCCTAACCTGAGTGGCCTCTAGACCTCTGGAGAGATTGGACCTCATGTATCATGTGCAGGGCATTCTCTCCAGGCAGCAGCTAGTCCTTGTTCCAAAACCTTGCAGAAAGACAGCTTGGGTCAGGGAGGGATGGGGTATACCATGGAGAGAATATTAGCCCCTGAGTTCAGGCCCCTGCTCTGACATTGGTTAGCTATATAATAAATTAGTTAACTCCTTGGAGCTTAAGTTTTCTCTTCTATAAAATGAGGGTAATATCAGTTGTTATATGGAAAGCTCTTTGTAAAGTGTGAGGTTCTATAGATATGTAAGCTCTCAGGTCAGGGAAATGGGAGATAAGATAGAAGGGTAGTGATTGAGCTAATATCTCGGTTGTCCCCGCCGCCCATCCCTAGTAAGGTGGGATATGACTGCAGTGGCCAGTAAGTCACCTCTGCCACTTTCAGGCATTTCATTCTCCAGGCCAGAGCTTACATTCACAGTAGAGAGCAGCATATCCTTCCCCTGCTTCATCCCCTCCACCCTTCTCTTCCTCTAAAGGGGGCTGGGCAGGGGTGGGTTTTTGGATCAGCGAAGAAAATCCTCTTAACTCAGGAGGGAGAGCTTTTGTGTCCCTCCAGGCCAGAAGTAAGGTTGGGATTTTCCAGGGCCTTGAACCAAGCCCTCTGGGCCTTATTCCTTCACTCATGGTCCTCTATCACCATGGTAACTCATGTTAGATGTCTCTGGGGGATATCCCTGCTCACAGGAGGTGAGGGAACTGAAAGGACACTTTGGATTCAATGATGATGGATGCAGTCACTTCTGGGCCCTGCTTCAGAAGACTGGGTCCCTAACCCAGGAATCTCCATGGCTCACAGGCCACAGCTAAAGCCCTCTCCCCATCCCCCGATAGACAGACTGGGCAAAGTTGTCTCCCTAGGGAGACATATTTGGGGGAAAACATCTCTTACTCCCTTCTAACCCTAACCAAAGTTGACAAGAGAGAGTAATGACCAGGATGGGATACCTGGATCCTAGACAAAGTCCCTAGAAGAACCTCAGTCCCCAGTAAGATCTAAACTCCCTCAGTGAATGTAAACTTCCTCCCAGAAGAACATAAGCCCCCCTTCCCCACCAGTAGAAGGTATTCTCTTCCCCAAATAAAACATATACTCCCACAGTAGAATGCAGTGAATGTAAGTGAACGGTGAATGTGATCTTCTCCAGTACAGGGATTGTTTTATTTTTGTCTCTCTATTCCCAGGGCCTTACTTGTGGTAAGCAATAATTAATGTTTGATGAGTCGAATTAACTCACTTGAGGCCTCTGGTCCACTTTGGCCTGTCTCCTCACTGTTCCCTCCATCCAGCAGACTCACTTATGGCATTTCTATTTGCACCATCATACATATCTGCCCTCCACCCCAGAATGTCCATCCCCTTTAATTCAATTTGGCAATTCAACAAACATTTATTAGGTATCTGTTATGTACTGCAGCTCTATGCTAGGTGCCAGAGCAGATCCTTTGGTATCAAAGGTGTTTCCATGATCTCATCAGCATGAGTCCTCCATCAATTGGGTTGCAAATCCATCCATGCCTTCTCATCTTGTGTAATTTGTATTCATGTCTTTACATGAAGCCTTCCATAGAGGGCTTGCCTAGCACCCTAGAGGCCTTCCTCTGGGCTCTCGCATCCCTTGAGAATGCTAATGTAGGGCTATAATATGTTATCCTTCTCTCTACACATATAACTTAAGTCCTATTCCATGATTACCAACAGTTGTTGGGAGAGATAAAAAATTCAAGAAACTGTCTTTGTTCTTGTAGAGTATATACTGTAGTAGGAGAATGTGTCACATGCATAATTTCCTCAAAAAAGTTTCGAAGACTGTCATCCCATTGACTTGGACATTCCCACCAGTGGTACAGATGGTGACCCATCCACGCCTGCCCATCCTGTGTGACTCTCGTCCTTGTCCTCCCATAAGTCTTCCACAGGCGTCCATCCAACATGGCAGCCTTTATCACTTTCTCCTGACATCTTGAGGGTACAGTGGAACACTTGGCTGTCCCCTGTCAGCCCTCACTTTCACCAGCCCATTTTTTCTCCCTACCATTCACTTTCTTGAGGACATTTTTTACTCCTGTTCTTTGAAGTTCCTTTCTGGTTATTTGTTGCAGCCTGTTGACACCCACTCTGGTCCTCTCTATTGATTGCCCTCTGTGTGACATTCATTTTTACCTCTTTGGAGTCTGTGACCTTCTACATAGCCATACAGCAACACCAGGAGAATTGTGGCATTAAAAAGATGAACCCTCGTTTCCATGGGAAACTACACAAATAACTGTATCACAAAAATAGGACAAGATAAGTACATAGAAAAGGTACAAAGTGTTATGTGATGACCGAGGAAGGAAGAATAATTTCTGACTGGGGCCATCAGGGAAGGTCTTATGAGGGACATGGTAATAGAAGGTAATGAATGATTCTTTAGGAAGAGACATAGAGGAAGGGCATTATTCCAGGCATGGGAAACATGTTCAGCAAAAGCACAGAGATGGAAAACCACGGGACTGTGCACGAGGGAAGATGAGCAGTCCAGTTCTGTTGGAAAGTGGAATATGTTGTGAGAGGAAAATGGTCCAATTTGAATCCTTTCCAATGTTCAGGGCTTAATTCAATTCCATTCAGCTAACCATTTCACTGTTTGTTCATGACCCCATGCAGAGTACTGTTGTTGCTGTTTAGTCGTTTCAGTTGGGTCCGACTCTACATGACCCCATTTGGGTTTTCTTGGCAAAGACACTGGAGTGGTTTGCCATTTCCTTCTCCAGCATGTAGAACAGTGGTCTCAGCTCACATTCCTTCTCCTCCAGGAAGCCACACCTGACTACTTGAAGGGCATGGTGACTTTTCCTTCTCCGATGTCCTGTGTCTGAACCACACACTACTGGCCTTGCCCTCTCATTGTGTCATGTGGGGAGGCTTTGTTTCCTTTCTAAACCAGCAGCTCTTGAAGGGGAAGACATTAGTATTTATCTTCTCCTGTCTGTCCCCCTCCCAGCATAGCTTCACACAGGGCTGGACTAACAGACCTATCAATAAACTGTTGGAGGCTGATGGATTTCTTGTGACCAACTAATCATGAAAGTCACACAATATAGGGTGGCTAGGTGGTACAGTGAATAGAGCACCAGCCCTGGAGTCAGGAGGACCTGAGTTCAAATCTGACCTCAGACACTTAACACTTACCAGCTGTGTGACCTTAGGCAAGTCACTTAACTCCAATTGCCCTGCCCTTCCCCCTCCAAAAAAAAGCAAAAAAAAATTTTTTAAAGTCACACAATAAAACCTTACTAATGGCTCACATTTCCCTACTGCTTCAAGGTTTTCAAAACACTTTCCCTCACCAGGGAAGGGAAGAAACATTTTTAGGGGCTACTCTGTGCTGGGCACTGTGCTAAGCCCTTTTTACACTGATTATCTCGTCTGATTCTCACAACAAGCTGGGAGGCAGGTGCTGGTATTATTCTCCCCATTTTACAGTTAAGGAAACTGAGGCAGACAGCGATCAAGTGACTTGCCCAGTCAAGGTCACACGACTTATACATGTCTGAGGCTGGATTTGAACTCCGGTCTTCCTAACCGAGCCTCAGTGCTCTCTCCACTGAGCCACATAATTGCCTCACTAGGAGCCTATGGGTTAGGTTATACAAATACTTGTATCATTACTTTACAGAAGAAGAAACTGAGGTTCAGAAAGATGAGGAGACAATGCAGTGTGGTAGAAAGATCTTAGGACCTGAAATAAGGACCAGGTTTTAATCCTGACTCTTATTAAACTATCTATGTGATTCTAGGCAGACTTGCCAAAGTCACAAATAGTAAACATGAGAGGTCACACTTACTGTGTGACCCTGGGCAAGTCACTTAACATCTTTCTGCCTCAGTTTCCTCAGCTGTAAAATTGGGATATTTCTAAAGTGCTTAGCACAGTAACTTACATTTAGTAGGTGTTTAATAAATGCTTGTTCTCCTTCCCTCAAGACTTGAATTATCTCCCAACTACCTCAGTCCCTGTCCCACAAGAGTTAAGAGAGATCTTAGACCTCCCTCCCCTTATTTTACACTTAAGGAGACTGAGGCACATAGAGGCAAACACACAGCTAGACTGGGATAGAGGCTGTAACTACAGTTCAGATCTTTCTGCTTCCCCGGTCAATTCTCTTTCCAGTGTCCCATCCTATCATCTCATAATTCCTGTCTCATTTCCCTATAGCCCCACCTCTATTTTCCTTCTCCTTCAAAGCAAGGAGACAGGCCAGATGCAGTCCTCCTTTTTCTAGGCTATACTCAACCTTGATCAGACAAGACCCAGCCCCTTACTCCAGTTACCTTAGACTGCTTGCTGGTCTGAGCTTTGACGTACCCTTCCTTCCCCATAGCTCACCCATGATTGAAGCTAAGATTTGTCCAAAGAGCCTTCTTAACATTTTTTTCCAATCGAAACTTATTCCACAAACATTTATCATTGACCTACTCTTTATGAGGCACCATGTTAACTAGACACAAACACCAAAGAGGAAAAAAACACCTTGAAAAATAGAGACTCTAGCCTCAAGGAATTTCCTGGCTGATTGGAGGGAAGGACTATGGTGTGTATCCACAGGGATCATCAAGAAAGGCTTCTCTTAGGAACTGATATTGAAGCTGAAACTTGAAAAAAGCTAAGGATTATGAGAAGTGGAAGTGAGGAGGTGTCACCTAAACCGTTCAGACTTAGGAGACACCCTGTTCCACGGCATGGAGACAGGAGATGTAAAGCAGAGTTTGAGAAACAGGAAATAGACTATTTTGGATAGAATGTGGTATGTATGAAGGGGAACCAGATACTATCCCCACATAATCAGGGTCATAGCTCTAGGACTGCGAACTGAAAAAGAACTAAGGAAGCATCTAATCTACAATCCCCCCATTTTACAGAGGACTAAACTGAGCCCCAGAAAGAGAAGTGAGTTTTCTAATCTCACATATCGAGTGAGTATCAGAGGCCACAGTCCCAGACTGTTATATATTAAGAAGGAAAAAGGCATATGCAATGAGGCAATCTCATTTTCTTGAGCAGTGTGGGAGGGAAGGGGAGAGAATAAACATGTATTTAGTGCCAGACACTGTGTTAAGCATTTCACAAATATTATCTCATTTGATCCTTACAATAGCCCTGTGAGGTAGGGGCTATTTTTAATCCCCATTTTACAGTTGAGGAAATGAAGGCAAACAGAGGTTAAGTGACTTGCCCAGGGTTACACAGTCATTGTCCAATGTTGAATTCGAAGTCAGCTCTTCCTGATTCCAGGACCAGTGCTCTAGCCACTGTACCATCTAGCTTTCTAGGATTATCAATTTGGCAGCTATGTGGAAGATGAATTGGAGAGGAGAGAGGTTGGATGTGGGCAGATCAATTAGGGAAAAGGGAAATGGCCCTCAGTTCCAGGAGCAGAAGTTATGATTCATTCATTGTATTAGAGTATGGTTTCTCTGTGATAATGGGATTTCTGTGAAACTGGATGCTTTATATTAAGAGGCTATTGCAGGAGTCCAAGGGGGAAATAATGGGGTCCTGAACGAGGGTGGTGACTATGTAAGTCAAGAGAAGTGGATGGGTATAAGAGATATTTGTGCAGATAGACTGACTGAACCTTGAGGGCCAATTGAACACGGGGCTAGTAAGGGCAGTGTTGAAGATAATTCCTAAGTTTCAAATCTAGGTGAAGAAGAAAGTGATGGTACCCCAGACAGAAATAGGGGAATTGGGAGGAGGAGGAGGAGATTTAGGAGGAAACGTAGCTCTGTTTTGGGCTGTTGAGTGCTCGATGACTGTGGGGCACCTATGTTGAGATGTCCACATCTAACCTCTCTCTCCTCCAAGCCATCTTCTACGTAACTGACAAATTGGTAGATCTGAAGCACGCTGCTGAGAGATGAGATGGCAGCTGTGGGCAAACCCTCATTACCTACACTTTTCTTCTTACTACAACCCTGTCTAGGGCTGTGGTCTCTGATACTTATCAGGTGTGTGACCTTAAGTAATTCATTTCTCCAGGACTCAGAGAAAGGGACTGACTGAAGAGATCTATGGATTTAGAAGTTGCCTACCTGGAATTTGAACTTAGAGATGCTAGCTAGATAACCAAAAGAAAGACTATAGGCATAGGAGAGTGTCAAAGAAAAATCAGTGACTTATGGTTAAACATAGGGGCTGGGTCCTGATGGTCATATGGAAGAGAACCAGGAAAGAGTAGATGGTGCTAAGGACTGGGGATACAAATAGAAGAACCCACATTCAACGTCAAGTCTGTGGAAAGACCTAGTAGGGTTCAGCTTCAGGGCAGATGGAGGGGCATCTTAGGATGTACTCACAGGTCTGATGGCAGTGCCTGGAGAGTCTGGAGGGTGTAGGGACAAGGCAGGCAGGCAGATGGGGTGTAGCCACATTTTCCTGAGAAGATTCTAGTTGGTGACACTCTGCTCACCCCTAAACTCTTGCATATTCCTACATGGGATCAGCAGCATTTCTATTCTCCCAGTGTGTGACTGAGGCAGAATAAAGGCAAAGGTCAAGGGTATGGAGGTTTTTGAAATGGGGTGCCACGGCATTTGAGGGGACATCAACATGGAAATTAAAGTAGGACTTGACTGCTTTCAAGTATTACACATCATATTATACAATTGTATATTCCCACAGAACCAAGGGGAGGAACATTTCTTCACACTTCCTCTCCCTTCCCCCTTTCCTGAAATTTCCACAATTACTGCATCCATACTTGTTGAAAGTCCCTGCCTCCCCACCCACCCCAACCTTTCTCTGTCATTTAATCCTGACTCTGGTATTGAGGGGAGGGGGGCATATGGTGTTTTACCTTGGTTTTCTGGTCATGGCTCACATTGCCCTGTGTATTGTTTTTCCATGAAAGGCACTGAAAGGTAACAACATGGGGTAGATAGGGGGCTGGGTTTGGAGTCAAGAAGGCCTACATTTATATCCTACCCTAGACATTTACTAGTTGTGTGACCTTTTCAAGTCATATAACCCTCTTTGTGCCTCAGTTTCCTCATCTGTAAAAGAGGGGGTTCTATTCAATCATCTCTAATACCTCTTCCAGCTCTGACTCTATATTCCTATGACATAATCCATAGAACATGACCTCCTTGAGGGCAGGGGCTGCCTGGTTGATGTTGAGCAAGATACTTCCCTTCTCTGGTCATTAGTTCCTTCCTATAAAAAGAGGCTGGGGGCTTTGGAATCTATGAGGTTCCTATCAACTATAAATCTATGAAATTATGATCCTGTGGAAAATTTGGGACTTCTCTGATGTGGAATCTTCTCCACCAGGGCAGATCAAAGCCCATTTATAAGCAGATCATAAAACACCTATTACTTCCCTACACCAATGTAACCCTATGTAGGTCCAGTCCCTATTCCTCTTCTTAGAGGGGTTACCTAGGGTTCAGTAAGTGATTGGCCATGGTCACATAGCAAGGAAATGGGCTTTCATACCAGGCCGTCCTGGATCTGACAACAGAACTCACCAGCCTGAACACACAGCAGGCATTTAATAAATGTCTAATTAAATTGTGTGTCGAACCAGACTGAAAGTTTCTGACAAGCAGGAACTTGGTTTAATTTTCATTCTCAATTCCCAAGGGACTTGTGCTCCTCCTGTGAGTTCACCAGTGACTTGCAGACAAATTGAGAAAACCTTAGAAGTTGAAAAAGCATGATCTGTATCTTCCCCTGGCCCCCCGGAATCCCTATGCACAGAGACCCCAAGCAGCCTGGAGTGATGGAACCTAAGAGCTAGATGGGCCTATCCCAGTCAAGAACTGGGATCCCTGGGCTCCCAGGGTAGGTTTCAAAGAATTCAAAGTTGGATGGGAAAAATAGCATCTTTCTTTACCTGTAACCGAAATTTAATACTTCATTTAATGACTTAAAAATATTATTCTGAGAAGGGGTCCATAGGCTTCATCAGATGCCAAAGGGGTCTATGACAAAAAGAGGATTAAGAACTCTCCAGCCTTCCCATTTCACAGAGGAGGAAACTATGGCCCAGAAAATGCAAAGGCTTTATTAAGGGTTACTTGGAGAGGTCACACAGCTAATAAGTAGAATTGGCAGGGCTCACACTTAGATCTTCTGAATTTGAGCCCATTAGGAAAGGGCAGAGCTGGAGCAAACCCAGGGCATAGAATCTCCAGTATGGGAAAGGGCTACAGAAGGCCATCTATTCCACCAGCACCCCCACTTTACAGAAGAGGAAACTGATGTCAAGAAAAGACAAGTGGATTGCCCAGAGTCACAGAGGTACTAAGTGGCTGGGGCAGGATTCAAATTCAGGTCCTGCCACTGCAAGCTCAGCTCCCTTTCCATCTTACTAATCTTGTCCCAATTATCTGTGTACCTGTCTTATTTTCTTTGTTCACATGTAAACTCTTTCAAAACCAGGACACTGTGGGTTTTCATCTTTGAATCCCCAGCCCTAGCACAATGCCTAGGGCATGGTAGATGCTCAGTAAATTCTAATTGAATTGGATCCTGGCTGAGGACTCTCAGTTGGACACCATAATTCCCAGGGCTTGACTGCTTGGCCACCTCTGGTCCCCATCCCCATCCTTCAGGCCCCTCCCCCATCTACACACAGGGCAGAACCGGGCTGCAGTATATTTAGCCTTGGGAGAGCGCCCAGCCACCTCTGACAGCATCCCAAAGGCAAAGAGTTATTTTTAGAGAAGTAACCACAGCTGCTAACAAATCTATGTCCTTGTGTGACTGGCCCTGGAGCCCATGGTGGTGGTGTGGGGGAGAAGGGGGAAGAGCCAGGTGTCTTCAAGTCTGGGCTTTGAGGAGAGGTGGTGGGTCATTGACTGGAGTTGGAGGGATCAGATCCTGTCCTTCAAACTTGTGCATCCCAGGGCAAGATCCTTAACAAAGCCCTCACCTGGAAAATGGCCGAGTTGGACTATTAAGCACCTACTATGTTCCAGGCGCTGTGTTAAATGCTGTGAACACAAGGACATGTATATACCTGGCTGGCTTCTGAGGCCTCTTCTAGCTCTGAATCTAGGAACCCTAAAACTTTCCACCTTTATGGATCTGTTTGCACCTGCTAAGTGAGGAAATTGGATGTGTTGGTCTCTGCTCTAGATCTCAAACCAGCATCTGAGTTCAAATCCCACCTTTGACACTTATTGCCTATTTGACCTTGGGCGAGGTGTTCAACTTGCTGGTGCCTCTGTATGTGAGGGTGTTTTGGGGGTGATTCTGGTTTCTTGGTGATGTTGGGCACTCCCAGTGGGCTGGAGCTGTTGTTTCCTCTTCTCCCTTCCGGCCACAACATTGCTTAGGGTAAGGCTAGGCACCCAGTGGGGCTCAGTAAAATCCTTATTCACTGTGATAGAGATTTCCTAGGGCTGTGGGAGTGAGAAGGAAGTTCAAGGAGTATCAGTATGTGAAGGTGGGATGGGACAAAGTAGGGCAAGAGGGAACATGGAAGGAGGGTGTGGAGGCCTTTGAGGAGCAAGCAGAGACTTTCTCTACCGTGGTGGAATGTATGTAAATTAAATGCAAACCACATGCAAATGCACAGTCGACACACTGGGAGACGGTTTGGGAGCTTTCCTGACCAGGCAAGGCTAGCTTTTCCCAGGCTGCTCTTTAACTGTCTTCTTGTGGCCCCACCGGCAGATCTTCCACATGACCTATGATCTGGCCAGCGCCGTTGTCCGTATCGTGAACCTCATTGGGATGATGCTTCTGCTTTGTCACTGGGACGGCTGCCTCCAGTTCCTGGTGCCCATGCTGCAGGACTTTCCTGGGGATTGCTGGGTGTCCCTCAACCGCATGGTGGTAAGTCCAGGGCCTTCAGAGCTGGGGGCCTTTACCTGGGGATGTAACCTGGCCCACAGAATCACTAAACCACAAAGGTTTTTTAAGCGTTGGAAGAAACTTCAGGAGCCATCTAGTCCAATCTCTACCTGAAAAAAAGTCTAATATTTATCTAGAAAATTATGGTTTGCAAAGTGCTTTATGTACATCTCACTGGATCCTCACAGCTTTGAGAGTTAGGTGCCATTATTATTCCAATTTTTCAGATGAAGAAACTAAGACTGAGAAGGTAAGTCACTTGCCTAGAGTCACAGAGCTGGGAAATGTCCAAGGTAATATTTGAACTCACTTTCCTGACTCTATCCACCATCACACTCAACTGCCTAGTGGGGAGGGGAAAAAACCCATCATAATCAATGAATCATTCAATCAATAAATAAACATTTATTGCATTACACTGTCCCCAGTAAGTGGCCATTTGGCTTGGCCTTTGTTTAAAGACATTCATTGAGGGCTGAGTGACCCAGAGCCTGCCCCCTTTTAACTTGAGGATATCTCTAATTGTTGGGTAGCTTTACCTGGTATCAAGCTGCAATTTGTCTCTTTGGGTACTTCCTCCTAGGGCCAAAAAGATTAAATCTAGTCCCTCTTCCATATTCCTTAAAATACTTACCCCAACCTCCCTTCCAGTCTTATCTTTTTCTAAATAAAAGCCCCCAGTTCCTTCACCGGCTCCTTATAGGACCTGGACTGAAGACCTTTCAGCACCCTGGTGGTCTTCCTTTGCACGTTGTCCAGCTTATCAATCAATGTGCTTTCTGAGCTGTGGCACTGGCCTGCCTCCTCCTGCCTAGTTCAGGGCCAAAGGCCACAAAGTGGCACCCCATCTCTTCAGTGCTGAATTCACTATGCCCTCCCAGCCCAAAGCAGAACCCTAGGATTCTAAAGCAAGAAAGGCAGCCTTAGAGGTCAGCCAGCCCAATCCCATTATTTAACAGAGAAAGAAACTGAGGCAGGGCAAGAATTAGTACCTGGTCACCCAGTAAGCCTGTGGCAGCACAATCTCCTCATTCAGAATCCAGAGTTCTTAGCATTACATACTCTAGGACTTTAGTTCTTCCTTTCTCTGGACCTCTGCACTGGGGAGTCTAGGATACCATACAAGGGGAGAGTTTCTGGTCCAATGTTCTGAGCTTGGTCGCTCAGCTTCCTAGTACAAATAAACACCATCTTGACAAAACCATTTAATATAAATTTTACTGGGGGGGGGGGAATGAAGATAAATTGTGAATATTCCCCAGACCCACAGCCTCCCTGCAGGGTTCCTGGGAGCTTGGTGATCTAGCCTACATCCTCTACCCTCCTAAGCCTAGAGTGCTTCAGATCATGACTCTTAAGTGTGAATAAAATGGGGAGAGCCTGAACGCCACCCCCCACTTGGCTTCACCATTGGGGAAAATTAAATTCCACTTGCTAGATTCCACTTTCCAGAGTCTCTGATTAGGTCTAAAGGCAAATCCCCAGTTCCAAGGGGGAGGAGAAAAACCTTTGAAAGACCGTGAAAAAGACTGGGAGGCATATTCAGCATCAAACAGTCTCCTTACAAAACAGCCTTTTGATGAGCTAAGTGTAAATGAATCAGAAACATATGAATTGAATTTCCCTTGAATCCCCTCGAGGCTCTGGCAATTAAGGAAGGAAGCAGCTGGCCCTGGGAGACCAGGAGTTGGCTCTGCCTGGTTGGGACTGGAGCAGCCCACCCTGGCAGCCTTACACCACCTGTCTGATGGCATAGCCCCAAAGGCTGGACCTGGTCAGCTCTGGCTGCCAGGAGGTCTGGCTTCTTCCTTTAGGTCAAACTTAGACCCACTTAAATGGCCCTGAGCAAGTGGCTCTCTTGGCCTCAGTTTCCACATGTATCAAATGGATGCACATCTTGCTCCTCTCTCTTTCAATCCAGGAGAAAGCCCAATAATAAGATCCTGGATGTACAGCTGGAAGGAACCTCAGAGGCCATCTCCCCAGGTTTTACAGGTCAGGAACTTGAGGTCCAGAAAGGATATGGGACTTAGCCTAGGTCACAGATGTAGTAACTGTTAGAGGCAGGATCTGAACCCAGGATCTCTGACTTCAGAGCCAGAGCTATTTTCCCTAAACCAAGCTGCCTTCAATCAAACATGGAGATGGTTTGTGTCCATGAGAGACAAGGCATCCTGTCAGCCTATGGCATTTTCATCCTAAGAATGTTGCTGCTCCATCCTGATTATACAAAGAGATAGGGCTCATATATTTATCCCCAGAGACATGAGCTTTCAGCAGTTGTTTATGGGCTGGGAGTTATCTGTACCCCTATACTTTGTCCTCTCTATAACCAAGATACTTCATTTATTCAAATTCAGTAAACATTTATTAAGCACCTACTGTGGGACATGGACTGTGCTGGACACCTTAGATGCAAAGACAAAAAAGGCAGAGCCTCTGCATTCTACTGGTGAGGGGCACACAGATAAGAAAAGCTTTCTGTCTCATCAGATATTCAGGCTCTGTGGACCACCAGAAGACTCTTTGCTATTCCATTGTGCCAGTGCCAGTGCTTCAGTCACTCATACATGGCCAAAAGAAGCCCCCCACATGGTGGATTGAAACCAGGCAGGAAATATTGCAAATGCTCTGGAGTGGGTGGAAAGACTCCTCTATCACACATGCCTGGAAACAGACTCAATCCAAACTTTGATTTGCTTACTGGCAATGCCAACCGTGAGGAGGGTAAGGGAGCTGGAAGGCTACTCTTGTATACCAACAGAGCCACTCCTCTCTGTAGCATGACTGGCCCACCTTCTCCATTCCTACATCTCTCTGATGCTATCCTGAATACCACTTCTCTTAAGGAATTCTTCCTTAAGTAGTCTGACCTTGCTATGTACATCTGAATTACATACGACTTTAATTCTTCAGAGACTGTTGTGTTTCGTGATTTGTAGCCACAGAACATCACTAAAGACTGCTGATGTTAAAAAGATGACCCTTTCTCCCAGAAGAAACTTGGGATTGTAGAAAGTACCATATAATGTCAGTTGACTCTCCTTCTCTTGGTTCATCACCATAGGGCCAGGTGCTTGGTAACGAATTCTTTGGCCATGGTAACCCTTGAATCAAATTCTAATTGAATGTCAACTAGATATTTGCCTATATGGAAATCTATAAATCTGAGGGGTGGGTCAGGATCTGGAGGTGAAATGCCTGGTAAAAAGCATTTTGGTGAGGGTCAAAGGAGAAATAAACAGAGGCCATGTTATGGTGAGGGCATCTGCACACCTCTAGATGAATGGGGGAATTGGATAAAGAGTTCCTAACAGATCACAAAGCTGATAAGGCAAAATAAAATTGTGTGTGCAGTGAGGGGACCAGGGAGATGGGGGAAGGGAGCAGTGCTTTGACTTTCTCAATATCTGTATAGCAGATACAGCTGATAAATCCTTGACTTGCTTCACTGATAATTTCATCCTTCAGAAGATGGAGAAAGCAAAGCGGGAGACTGCTATTCTTGAAGTGATTATGACCAATGAGGACAAATTGGTTGGTAAAAGAGATGTGACAGGAGCCTTGGGAGGCTGTGACCATGGAATGGCTATCAGAGTGAGCTTGTGACTCATAGCTAAGGGAACACCCTGCATATTCTAGACTTAGAGTGGATTTCACAGTTCAGAGCTAAGAGAGGTCAGATCCCAATGACCTCAGGCTATAAAAGTTGGCCATGGCTGTGGAATGGACACACCTTCCTTATCATCAGCACCCAGGATCCTTTGCTCAGGTACCATCTCCTGAAGGACTCCCTAGATCCCCCTAGTGATTAATGTTCTCTGCATCCTCTTTTTACATGTTGTATCAGTAGAATGTAAGCTACATGAGGAGAGGGACTGTTTTTCATTGTTTTTTGTGGCTGCATTCCCAATGCCTAGCCAAGTGACTCACCCATAGTAGGCACTCAGTAAATAGTTGTTGATTTGCATTGAACTAAATTGGCTCTAGAGGAAAGGGAGTTTTCCAAGAACGTCCTTCCCATTATACAGTCACACAACTGATTCTAATAAGGAGGAAAAAGGGAAGACCCATACAGCTGTGCAGGAAGCTCATCCATAAACTCATATATTTAAAGGATAATCCCAGAAATGGAAGAGAGGCAGACAGATGGAGGATGGATACAGAAAAAAGTCAAGGTCCTACAAGAAAACTGCCAAGCTAAAACCCATTATAAGAATCTGCTTATCATAAATGCTAAAGATAACGAAAGTCATTTTTTGAAAAATTGAGGGCAAGAGAACACCTCCTTACTGACAACAGAGAAAAAGTAGAGTGATGAACTTTTATGCTATTTCTCTTTTCTCTATCAAGGAGAGTAATTTTCAGGCTAGTAAATATGGGAGGAGACTGGAGATTTTCAGGGAATTGAAATATGAGATAAGGAAGGGGAAGAGAAGAAACAGCATCTGGTCCTTAGATCCGGACAAAGTTAGTCCAAACTTTGAATACCAAAATATCTGTAAATGTTAATGCTGAATTTCTGTCAGTGATAATTGAGGAATTGTAGGAAGTAGAAAAGGGGTCTGAAGACTGGAAAAAGGCAAATATTGTTCTAGTTTGGGTTGTTCAGTCATTTCAGTGTCTGACTTTCTGTGACCCCATTTTGGCATTTTCTTGACAAAAATACTGGAGTGATTTGCTATTTCCAGATGAGGAAACTGAGGCAAACAGGGTGAAGTGACTTGCCCAGGGTATCACAGCTATTAAGTGTCTGAGGCTAGATTTGAACTCATGAAGACGAGTCTGCCTGACTCCTATCCACTGCATCACCTCACTGCCTGTTCCAGTTTTAGGAGGTAGATATTTCAAAGTATAGGTCAGTGTGCTTGACTTTAATTCCAGAAAAATACTAGAGACTGATCAGAGCAAATCTCATTGTTCCCTTTTGAAGACAGTATATATCCACCCAGGGACTGCCATAGAGTATACCTGTACCTAAGTAAGACTTTTGATATGTTTATCATGATATTCCTGTGGACAAGATGGGAAGGCATGGACTGAATGCAGATCAGAACTGGTTAAATGACCAGACCCAAAGATTGTTGACTGAAGGATTATTGTACACTTGGAGGGAAGTCTCTAGTGTAGTGCCTCAAGGCTCCACATTCCATCCCCAGTTCTGTCCAATATTTTAATAAATTATTTAGGTGAGAAGATTCTTAGTAAATGTGTAGAGATAGGAATCTAGGAGGAATAACTAGACCATTCCATGATAGAATTGGTATATAAAAAGATGTTGACATGCTAGGAGAGTGATTTGGGCTAAAGATTCTAATATGAAATTGAATAGGGGTATACCTGAATTCCACAACCAGCCGTAACAGGATGGGGGAAATGCATTGAGAAAGAGGTTCATGTGAGAAAGACCTAGGGGTTCTAGTGGACCACAAGTTTATTGGAGTCAGTCATGGGGTATGACCGCTATAAGAAGTGTGACCTTAGACTGCATTAGTGCAGGGAGGCACAGGATCAAGTACGTTATAGGTGGCAGCCCTCCCAGATAATGTATGGAGTATTGTGTTCAGTTCAAGACACCAAGTGTTAGAGGGAATATTGAAACCATGTCCAGAAAAGGGTAGTAACTGGGACAGTGGAGGGACTGGAGATCATGCCCTGTGGGGATGGACTGAAGGAAGAGGAGAAAAATCTGGGAGGCAAGTTGCATGATCATTGCCTTTAAAGTATTCAAAGAACTATTATGGATACTGTCTTACGTCCTTGCTTAGCTTCAGAGGACAAATAAGTGCCTCCAGAAGGGCCTAGAAGAAAGAGAACATGCATTTATTAAGTACCTACTATGTGCTAGGCACTGCACCAAGCAGTTAGGTGTCAGAGTGAGTAAAATGCTGGACCTGGACCCAGGAATATCTGAGTTCAAATCCTGCCTCAGATACTTACTAGCTGTGTGACCCTGGGCAAGTCACTTAATTTCCACCTGACTCAGCTTCTTCATCTGCTAGGCACTATGCTGCACATTTTGCAGATATCTTGTTTGATCTTCACAACAACTCAGGGAGGTAGGTGCTATTTTTATCCTCATTTTGCAGTTGAGGAAACTGAGGCAGACAGAAGTTAAGTGACTTGCCCAGGATCATAGCTACTAAGTGTCTGAGGCTGGATTCGAATTCAGGTCTTCCTAACTCAAAGCCAGTTCCTATACTCCCTACTCACCTCCACTCACAGAGCCCTAGTACCATATTCTGTGGGAAGCCTTTAATGATTCCTCCTCCCCTTCCCACACAGCTGCTAGTGTCCTCCCTTCCTAACTATCTTAATCTTTACTTTATTCTCCTTACATTTATTCTGGATACTTATAAATGCCTTTGCTGTGTTCTCCCCACCCCTTTTCCAGGCTCCCAGACTCTAAGCTTACAAGTAAGAATTGTTTCCTTCTCTGTCTGACACACACTGCTTACTAAATGCATGCTTATTAAATGGATTAATTGATAGAAATCAGAGAGAGGCAGATTCAGGCTCAAGTAACAATCTCTTCACAACGAAAACTGTCCCCAAAAGCAGCAGGGTGTCTTAAGGAGTGGTTAAGTAAGGAATTCAGGCAGAGGTTGTAATGTCACTTTTCATGGAGGTTACAGAGGGATGGATGGACTAGATGATCTCAAGGTGCCTCCTTCCCAGCTCTAAGAATCTGTGGTGACTGTGGCTCTGATCTAACAATGAGACTCAATGGATTTCAGTTTGTAGAAGGGTGTTTAAAAGGTCAGTTTCCTGGTGTATAATATAATTGATATTGATTACTTATAGATATTGTCATAATCCCATTAAATTTGCAAGGGGTCTTTTGATGTAATGATCTCCAGGCTATCATTTAAGCCCCCCTCCCCAGTCCACTCCATTTTGCATAAAAGGGAATTGAGGCTGAGATATTAAGTTTCCAAATATTAAGTTCAGTGAGAGATACCTGAACTTGGAAGTAGGCTCTGAGTGGAGAGAGTGATTAGGCAAACCCCCAAGTCACCAAGGGAGGAGAGAAGGTCAAAAGCCTTCATTTGGAATCTAACCGAGCTGGGTTGGATGCCCAGATGTCAGCCTTGCTCCTGCTGGGTCTTCTTGTCTGAGATGGAAGCTCTGCTGGGAAATAGACAATTTGGGGGGATCAAAGTGCAAAAAAGAAGTCATGGGATTGTCCCCATTTTATGTTTCTACCTCAGACAGAGCTTCGCCTCTTACCAGGCATATGACCTCACTCCAACAGCCCGGGGTTCATTGGCTGGGACAGAACAAAAACTGCTTGTTGTTGCCATCATTACACAGCAAACCACATGGTCCTTGAGACATTTAACTCTTTTCCTTCCCCCCCCAACCCCATCCCTACTCCTGACACTTTGGAAAACAACTACCTCCTTTGTCATTTGAGATTTTTTAAAGTTTTAATTGACTTTTAAAAATGTAATTGTCACTTTCCAATGACTCTTCCCCTTTCCATTGCCCACACCTCCCCATGCCCTCTCTATTTAACAGAACTCTCCTGTTCTATCTATGGTGGAGTAAACAAATCAGCCTGCTGGCCACATCTGACAGGGTACTCCTGACTCACAAGGGAAAATATTCAATCCAGCTGGGTTTAGACTCAGCCAAGAGATTTTCCCGGGGAATACAGGCACAGAATGGCCATAATTAACACACTACCATTATCCCTTTCCCATCATGACTTTTCCCATTGTGGTTTCGATATATTGAGGGTCAGCATAAGAAATTAAATGGGAATTTGGGGGGAGTTTTGTGGAAGTCACAGAAAACACGTGAAAGCCAGCAGAAGACGCAGAGTTTGGAAACTCAGAAGTACATAAAAAATGTATAGTATTGTATAATATAAATATATTTTATCTTTTAATTCCATAATAATCCAGACTTCTTCTCTGGTACAAAGGGAGGGCCAAACAATTTTAAGCAGGTTTTCCAGATCACCGGGATGCTGCACCCCTAAGTCCCATGATATGGAAGGGATAACTATAAATGAAAGCTTTGAAGGTGAGCAGGCAAATAGAGACTGTAGTCTTGGTCAGACAAAGCTCATGGCTAGAATAAGCAATGGGAGGGTCAGCAGCATTCAGGAGGAATGCACCCATAACCCAGCACCTTTCCACAGAGAGGAGAGAGGCATGAGCTCCTTTCATTCTGTGGAAATCTCAGTTGCTCACCACAAGGCAAAGTTCTAAAACCTTTCCTAGCTGTTTTTCTTTACATTCTAATGGTTAACATGTGACTCATCTTTCCTTCCCTCTGCATCAGTTCATATGAATCTTCCCTGGGAGGTTTCCCATGCTCTTTCCTTTGGTTTGGGCTCTGTTACTTCAACCCTAAACCAGGTGCCTTGTTCTGTGGGAGTGGAAGATAACATCTATCTGTCTGTCTGTCTGTCTCCGTCTGTCTCCAGAATGACTCATGGGGAAAGCAGTACTCCTATGCCTTGTTCAAGGCCATGAGCCATATGCTCTGTATAGGTTACGGGAAGCAGGCGCCAATGGGCATGTCGGATGTCTGGCTCACCATGCTTAGCATGATCGTGGGTGCCACCTGCTATGCCATGTTCATCGGCCATGCTACAGCCCTCATCCAGTCACTGGACTCCTCACGGCGCCAATACCAGGAGAAGGTAAGTGAGAGGGGCTCCTGGCTTCAGCAAGGACTCTCTGGGACAGCCCTTGGGTGGCTGACAAGATAATGGTGTTAACATCTCACCTCCCAGTAATGTTTTACAATCTACAAAGTAGTTTTCTCACCACCACCTTGTGAGATGATGGGGATTAGCCCTGTTTTTTCATATGAGGAAGGAACCCAAGAGTCAGAGAGGTGAGGGCTAGTGAACAAGGACCTGGGGTTTTAGCCTGGGTATCCTGAATCCAAAACTACTGATGACCATGCGATCTATCATGCCCTACTGCTTTTTGGCATACGTGGTGTTGACTTACTTCTAATACCAGTAGGATTCCTTGATACATGGTGCCCCAGGCATTCTGGGGAAAATCTGGAGTAACGTGTCCATTGACCTTTTCCTAGGATGGAAGAGAAAGAGTCAGTTTCTCAATACTGAACCTCCATGCCCCAAGTGCTGTGAGAGAGTCACCTTGAGGGAGCTCATGGTCTAATTGGGAGACTAATGTGTACACACACAGCAAACAGTGAGCAGTGCAGGGCAGGTGAAGACAGGATTCTACTCTAGGATCTCAGAGGAGGAGAGGAGTGAGCTGTGCCTGGAAGGATGGGCAGGGTGTGAGTAAGTGGAGGGGAGGAGAGAGGGCACGAAGGGCTTAAGGAATAGCAGATGTGGAAATGTATGGTTTTTACTGCGGAAAGGTGACAGAGGTAACAGATCCCAAAGATGGAAAGGACATGGTGGAGATCCATAGGGGCTGAGTCTGAGATAATGCTGGAAAAGGGTTGTGAGGGACTGAGAATTCTAAGCCAAGAAGTTTGGGCTTTGTTCTGAAGGCAGACGGAGATTAGGAGAGTGAATTATGTAAGTACTGTGGCACAGATTAGCCTGACATCATGTGAAGAGTGGATTGGAAGGGTAAAGGGAGCCTGAAGGCAGGGGACCCAGGATTATACAGATTAATCCCTGATTCCCATCCCTAAACTGACCCAGCCCCAACTCTGACCACAAATCGAAGGTGAGGGAAGTGATGCTATTCTAGGGTGATGGCATGGTGGGAATGGATGTAGAAAGAGGAATGGATCCATGAAATGTTCTGAAGAAAAAACCAGGACCTGGTGGCTGATTGAATGTAGAGATGAGGGAGAGGGAGAGGGAAGGGTCAAATGGAACGTGTGAGCCCGAGTGACTTTAAGGGGCTGAGCCTCAGACAGGTGTGGTCTACTGGATTGGGTAACCTCAGAGACACATCTAGATCCCCATGACATCCCACATGGCATACATATAACTTCAACTATGTGTGGAAAAGACATGGTAGAGCTCCACATGGGCTGAGTCTGAGATGATGCTGAAAAGGAGGAACTGGGGTAACATGTACAGATGTTACTGAAAGGGCCAAGATCTGGGCCAAGGTTGGGAGTGAGGTTGGTGGTGGGGAGAACATGGGGGGGAGAACTCAGGAAGGCTTCCTGTAAAAAGTGGTATTGAGACTGGACTTTGAAGGATGGGTTGGAATCCAAAAGATCACAGTGGAGGGTGGGCATTTCAGGTATGTGAGCAAGGGTGTGCATAATTTAACTGATCAGACAATATGTGGAAAAAAACAGATCAGGGATTGTCGAGTCAGGAACCCAGCATCTAGTAAATGCCTACTATGTGCCGAGTCCTATGCTAAGCACTGGTAAAACAAAGGAGCTGCCTCAAGGAGCTTACCATCTCATGGGGGTGGACAACAGGCACACAGCTTTGAATAACTAGACAGACACAAAATAGATGGGGGTAATGGCAGAGGGAAGGCCCCGGCAGGGAAAGGGCTGACCAGGAAAGGCCACCTGAATCAAGTCTATTTGAACTGAGCCTTGAAGGAAGCCAAGAAAGCCAGGAGGGTGAGATGAGGAAGAGGAACATTTCAGGTGTTGGGGACAATGGAAACACAAAGAGTAGGGAAACAGAGGGTCTTGGGTGAGGAAGAGCAAGGAGATGAGTGTCGCTAGATTGGGGAGCTCCTAAAGGGGGGCAAAGATATTGGAAATACTGGAAGAGATCTGATTGTGATGGGCTTTGAATGCCAGGCATAGGACTTTATGGCTGATCCTGGAGGTAATAGGGGTTCAGATTTAGAGATGGAAGGGCAGGCCTCTCATATCACAGAAGAGGAAACACCCCCAGAGTGATTGTGACATGTCTAAATTCACACAGGATTTAAGTTTCTGAGCCAGGATTCAAAGTCGGGTCCTTTGCCTTCAAATCCCATGCTCCTTTGACTACACCACACTGACTCCAAGGTTGTAAAAATGGTTAAAGCCAAGTTGTAGAGAACCTTGAACATATAGGTTGGCTTGAACATATAGGGCCATGTGCTTACATGTCAAAGTCCCTTCTTATAGAGATATAGATGTAGTCTGTGATGGGTACACATCCCTTCTCTCTCCAGGATGCCCAGTGCTAGAGAAGCCTACTCTCAGAATAGAGGGATTGGGGCCAATGGAAGGTTGCAGCCTCAGTAACAGCTAGTCCAGCAGAGAAGCCTGCCCATGAGCTCCAGCCCTCACTCTCAGCCACGCCTGCTTCTCCAGAGGCCCAGGTGACTTTGTCTGCCCTGGTGACGGCTACATTAATATTCATGGAAAATGATTACTCAGCTGCCTCACCTTCCCTTCGCCCAACCTTGACCTGCCCCAGCCGAGAACTGAAGCTTCTGCTGATATAGATAGAAAGGGCCTTGGTAGAGGGGGCACTAACTCACCCCTACTGTATGCATACCGCCTGGTTTAGATCCGGTTCCAGGAGGTAGATAGAATTCAGAGGAGGGAGAGACTATGGATGGGGGTGGTCAGGGAAGGTTTCTTGAAAGACAAGAACTTGATCAGGTCCACTAGGCCTTCAGTGGGCTGAGGAAGGGGTCATCCTGTAGGCCCTCTGGACCTTGGTTTACAGGGGGCAGAAGGCCTCTGGGTCTTTTCCTCCTAGTGCTTGGCACATAGTAGGCTCCATATAAATACTTGTTCCCTTCTCTTTTCTTTTTTAATACCTTCCTGCCTGACCTGACCTGTACCTCTCACAATGCTAAACCTACTGGCTATCTCAGTACAACTTAGCCTAGGACCTACTCCCCAGCACTGACCCTATCACTGTCCATTTTTTTCCCCAAGCCATCTTGGGTTGAACCCCCTGGGCAGCTACTTGTTCAGTTCCAGGAACCCAGGGCACTAGATATCGGCAGCTCCTTTGCCCCAGTCTGACCATAAAGACTGGGAAATGACCAGGAAAACACCAACAAGCCTAGGCTCCCTGCCTACTCCCATTCCTTTTCCCTACTCCCATTTCCCTATTTTTTCTTCTTGGTTCAGATCCAGCTTCATCACTACTTTGCCTGTCTGTGAAATGTATGTTCCCCGCCGCCCCCCCACATCTGATTGTTAAACATTTACCACCATACCCCTGGTTAGGCGTCAGGCTAGGATTAGAACTAGAAGTAGAGCTGTCTGGGTAATTTAGGGTCAGTATGTGACTGGATTGGAGACTGCTTTGTTGCTATAGTTGGGGGCTGGGATCAGGGGTCTGCCCAGGGCTGGCCAACAGTGTTTCTTTGTGTGACATCATTTACCCCAAATGTGGCTCGTACCCATGACCTTGGCCTTCTTAGTTCTAAGAACACATGGCAGTAGGAATCCAGAGAGTGCAAACAGTCTGGTGCCAGCTGTCTGTGAGGGAGGGTGTTTATACCCACATATGTGGGGACATATCTTCCCCCCATATGTCTTGCTTGCTTTCCTCACACACAGACACACAGCCCTCAAATACACACACATCAATGTAGCATTCACGTTCACATGTTCATACTATGTTCTCACAGACAAACCCAGAGGAGAAAAGCCAGTTTTGAGACATATGACACTAATTCCTTCTGCTTGTGTCCAGCATGGACCAACTCCCCATCGAATGGACGTGGAAGGCTGGATGGGACAGGGCCCCTGTCACATTGCCAGGGGCTTTTTATCTCAGTAATTAGAGCCTTGTAACACTCATGGCAGGGACTTCTGGCATTATGGTGTGGTGGGAGGAAGGCAGGACTGGGCACTGACCATTAGGTGACCTTGGATAACTCACCTCTTTTGTCTTGGCCTCATTTTCAGCTATAAAACAAATGGGTTGGTGTAGATGAGCTACAAAGTCCCTTCCAACTCTGAATTTATGACCTATGCTCCTGTCAGTAACAAAAACGCTTGTTGCTATTATAACGATCACAATCAATTCCACCGTGCAAGAAGTAATGAGGGTATTACATCAGTACAGACTTCTAGGACGAAATACAAATTCCTCTGCTTTATCCTTAGAGTCCTTCACAATTTGGCTCCGAGTGACTGTCCCAGACACACTCCTCACCACTGCCACATCCCTCCTCAGTGTAACTGGCTCCCATGTTGGCCTCAGGGAACTCCTGGACTCAGCTCCAGTGCCGCCTCCTTCAGGGGACCAGTCCAGGGTTGCTGATGCCCCTTTTCCCGCCCAGCCCTCACTCCCTGAAACTCTCTCTGCTTTTGTCTCATGTGGTTTTCATTATTTCCCTCCTTGTTCTTAAGCTCCCTGAAGGCAAGGACTATTTCAGGACCGATTGCTTATTCAATGTTTGTTGAATGAATGAGTGAATTACTTAATTAAGCAACCTTGTAATTAGCAGACCCTGTTTGCACATTCATGATCTGGTCTGATGTTGAGATCAGAATCTACTGGGTACGATGGCCCTGTGAGCATCTATGGGACTTTGCCTTGGGAGCATGTGTGAAGAGACAGGGCCCTCAGCTGGGAGGAGACCAAGGAGATCCTCTCCCAAGTGGGGTTTCCATTTTCTTCCTTGCCTACTTACTGTCTTACTTAGCCTAGGCTTCCCCACTCTTGGACGGATTATGATGGCCCTCAACCACTGAAACCCTTTCATTCCCCAATCCCATGGGGCTCTGATTCTCTCAATTAGATTAGAAACCTAGGGCCCAGAGCCGGAAGAGACCTTGGGGATCCCAGAGGCTGGCCCTCTTGTTTTACACATAAGGCAAACAAAGTTCAAAGAAAGGATGTGACTTGCTCAAGGTCATACAAATAAAAAGATCATGTTGGGATTTGAACTTGGGTCTCAGGGTTAGGACTCAGGAGAGGACTTCCTACTCTTACCCCATATTCTTGCCACAGCACTACTGCCCTGTCCCACTAACATCCTCCTCATCTAAACAAGAACGCCCCCTACTCTCTATTCTGTGGCCCCCTGAGGAAGAAGGGGGGTTTTCAGAAGGAATGTATTGACCCTGGGTGGAATGGAGACTCATTTTTGAGAGCACTGAAAGAGTGTTGACTTTCTGGATTTGGAGGAAGTGGGTCTTAGCTCTTATCCCAGCTTTGCTACTTCCTGCTGTGAGACCTTGGGCAGGTTACTCCCTGGGCCTCAGTTTCCTCATCTGTAAAATGATGGAGCTGGATTAGATGTGCTTTGAGGTTCCCACCAGCTTTCCCTGCCTGTTAAATCCCAGAACCAGGACTCTGAAATGTCCAGTTATGACACTCAGGCCTCATGTCTGGGTCTGACCTGCCTCTGGAGACCTCTTGATGGAGAGGGATCTGCCCACATCCTCTCCCTGGCCTCATCTCCAACCCACTCCCTGCCTCCTCTTCCAGTTCCCCGTGGGCACCCTTCCTGAGGCCAGTGCTTTTCTGAGCTGTCTGTCCTCCAGAGGGGCCAGCCTCTGCCTCCCTGGGAGAGGCACAGCTCCAGGCTCTACCACCAGGCGGGGGCTCAATGAGAACCTGCCAGCTTCACAACATGGGGCACCAGGTCATAGTGAGGGAGCCCGTCATTGCTTCCTCTGTCAGGGAGGAAGAAGGGACCTGAGGCCACCTGGCCAACCTATCTCTGAACAAGAATCCCCTCTAAAATATCTCAGGCAAATGGTCATCCAGGATTTACCTAGAAACCCCGAGTGACGGGGAGTTCACTACCTGATGAGGCAGCGCGTGCCCTTGTGAGTTGGATCATCGAATCTGGAGTGGGAAGGGACTTTGAGGCCACTTGGGTTAACACGCTCATTTTATAGATGAGGGAAACTGAGGCCTAGTGAGGGCTGAAGAGGCCTCCCTGTAGCCCACCTTGTGACCTCTGCCCCTTCTCTCTCCTGCCCAGTACAAGCAAGTGGAGCAGTACATGTCCTTCCACAAGCTCCCCCCTGACACGCGGCAGCGCATCCATGACTATTATGAGCACCGCTACCAGGGCAAGATGTTTGACGAGGAGAGCATCCTGGGCGAGCTCAGTGAGCCCCTACGGGAGGTGAGCAGGGTGGGGGAGGGCAGGAGGCCCTCAGGCTCTCAGGCCCTGCTTCCATGCTGGACCCTGATTATTTCCTTCCTCTCTTCCTCTTCTCCCCTGCCTTCTTTCATCTTCTTCCCCCTCCTCTTCCTGGTGTTTCCTGGTGCACTCTGTACTTCTTCCCGGATTTCCTGCTCTGGCCCTTCTCTCCTCCACTTTGCCCTGGCTGACTGAATAGGAGATCATCAACTTTAATTGCCGGAAGCTGGTGGCCTCGATGCCCCTGTTTGCCAATGCAGACCCCAATTTTGTGACATCGATGCTGACGAAACTGCGCTTTGAGGTTTTCCAGCCGGGAGACTACATCATTCGAGAAGGCACCATCGGCAAGAAAATGTACTTCATTCAGCATGGCGTGGTCAGCGTCCTCACCAAGGGTAACAAAGAGACCAAGCTGGCAGATGGCTCCTACTTTGGAGGTAAGATGAGGCTTTGCCTCCCCACCCCAGTGTAGGGCCTGCCAAGGTCTGAGCTTGAAGAGCAACCCCCCTACACTCCTCTTTGGACCAGAAGGTGCTCTGTGGAGCTGAAGGCTAAAAACCCTTGGGAGTGGGGGTGGAGAGGGAGAAATAGGCAGCTGGGGTCTTAGCTGCGGCCCAGGATGGGGAGAGTCAGTGACAAGGGCCACATTAAGGCAGGGCCAGAGAGCAGAAATGGGAGTGGTGGCAGGGGTGGGGGGGAACGTGCTGATCATCTGGGTTAGACAGAACTCATTACCAATACTTCCTATTTTAAAAATAATTTCACTAAATTATATTTTTTCAATCAACAAATATTAATTTTCTTAATTAATTCTTAATTTTCTCATTAATTTTCTCTCCGTTCACCTCTTCATTACCCACTGAATAAGGAGAAGAAAAACATAACTCTTGTAATAAAGATGTCAAGCCAAAAAAAACTTCCTGTATTGGCCATGGCTGAAAATATATGTCTCATCCTGTACCCTGAGCTTGGGGTCTCTTCTCTGTCAGAAGAAGGGCAGCCTGGGTCCTCTGGAATCATAGTTGGTCATTGCATTGTTCTTCAGTCTTTCAAAGTTGTTTGTCTTTACAATATTATTGTTATTATAGAAATTGTTCTTCTGGTCCTACTCACTTCATCCTGCATAAGTTCATGAAAGGCTTCCCAGTTTTCTCCGAAACCATCTTCCTTATCATTTTTTATATTGAATCAAATTCATATAATTCATATAATTTGTTCAACCAGTCCCCTTAGATTCTGGTTCTTTGCCAGTTCCAAAAGAGCAAATATAAACATGTTTTGTACATTTGGGTCCTTTTCCTCTTTCTTTGATCCCTTTGGAACATATACATAGTGGTGGCATTGCTGGGTCAAAGGGGATGCACCATTTAGTAACTTTTCAGGTATAGTTACAAATTGCCTTCCGGGAAAACTGCACTAATCCACAACTCCACCAACCATACCCACATGTGCCCGTTTTCCCTCAGTCCCTCCAACAATTGTCATTTGTTTGGTCTTTGCATTGGTCAGAGATCTTAAAAACCAGAACTTCAACTAGGGCTTCATTTTAAGGTTGTCTCAGATTGGAAGTGCTGAAGGATCTTTGCCTCAGTTCTCTGTATCTAAGGCCAAATCTCATGTCTCCATCATTTTTTTTTTTGTCTTGTCTCGACCCTGTAGAGATATGCCTGCTGACCCGAGGGCGGCGCACAGCCAGCGTCAGGGCCGACACCTATTGCCGCTTGTATTCCCTGTCTGTGGACAACTTTAATGAAGTTCTGGAGGAGTATCCCATGATGCGTCGGGCATTTGAGACTGTGGCCTTGGACCGACTGGATCGCATTGGTGAGTGGTGGGGGTAGAGAGCCCTGTTGTAGATGGAGATGGTATAGTCAAGTCTCCTTGTTTTATAGAGGGAAGAACTAAGGCTCAGACAGGGTTAAGGACTTGCACCAGGTCACATGCTAGGAGGGCATCCAGAATCTGGCTTTGCCAATTCCCAACATAGAGCGTTGGTCTGTGATTCTTCTTAGCCTCTTGTGAATCTCAGCTCTCTCCCCCTCGGCTCCCCAGTCACCTAGCACCTCCTTTGGCTATGCCCATGTACATCTGTGCTGTCTCACCCGATCAAGGCAGGCTTGTAACTTTTGCATTTGTACACCCAGCTCCTGGGCACAGTAGTTGGCTCAGAGTGGACACTTAATCTATGTTTGTTGATTGGTTGATTGTGATTGTCCATTCTTCCCTCCTTCTGATCCCTCCAGGTAAGAAAAATTCCATCCTTCTGCACAAAGTCCAACATGACCTCAACTCAGGAGTCTTTAACTACCAGGAGAATGAGATCATCCAGCAGATTGTGCAACATGATCGAGAAATGGCTCACTGTGCACACCACGTCCAGTCCGCTGCAGCCTCCACACCCACTCCAGTCATCTGGACCCCTCTGATCCAGGCTCCCCTGCAGGCAGCTGCTGCTACCACTTCTGTGGCCATTGCTCTCACCCACCACCCCCGCCTCCCTGCCGCCATCTTCCGACCCCCGACTGGTGCCAGCTCTGGGCTGGGCTCACTGGGTCCTGGACAGACTCCAAGGCACCTGAAACGTCTCCACTCCCTGATCCCGTCTGCACTGGGTTCCCCCGCCAGCACTCCATCCCAGCTGGATACGCCCTCCTCGTCCTCTTTCCACATCCAGCAGTTGGCTGGTTTCTCAGCCCCAGCGGGGCTGGGCCCCTTCTCTTCAGCTAGCTCTCCGCCTGCTGGTCCTGGACCACCACCTCCAGGAGCCTGTGGCTCTCCACTTGAGACAGCTTCAGCAGCACCCACCACTCCAGCCACTACTGGCTTTGGCCACTTCCAGAAGGCTTCAGGCGGCTCCCTCTCCTCCTCTGATTCCCCATTGCTCACCCCACTCCCAAGTCGCACCCGGTCCCCTCCAGGCACCCAAGTGCAGCCATTGGCTGGGGCTGGGGGGGGCCTGGGGCTCCTAGAACATTTCTTGCCACCTCCAGCCTCTTCGGGCTCCCCATCTTCTAGCCCCAGTCAGCTAGTTCAACCCCCTGGAGCCTCTTCCCCAGCCTCTGTCCCACCAAGTGCATTAGGGACGTCACCAATGCAGCCAGAGAGGCTGCCCTTTGCCATGGGGGCATCTGGGGGTGTGTCCTCTATGGCCTTCACACCCAGAGGCCTCAGCCCTCCCAGTCAGAGCCCAGGCCCAGGGAGAACTTTTCAATGTGCCCCACCCCGGGCATCAGGTTCCCATGGCTCCCTGCTTCTGCCCCCTGCCTCCAGTCCCCCACCACAGATCCCCCAGCGCCGGGGTACCCCACCTCTTGCTCCAGGCCGCCTCACACAGGACCTCAAGCTCATCTCAGCCTCTCAACCAGCCCTCCCTCAGGATGGGGCTCAGACGCTGCTCCGGGGCTCCCCTCACTCCTCAGGGGAGTCCGTGGCTGCCTTCCCACCTTTCCGGGGTGGGAGTGGGGGTTTTGGACCCCTCGGGAGGCCCTTTGGCACAGGCCCGGCCCAGAGGGTCACCTTGCCTCGGCAGACGTCCTCAGGTTCTTTGCCCCCACCCCCACCATTGTTTGGGGCTGAAGCTGCCTCTACTGGGGGACCCTCCCTGACTGCTGCCCCCTGGGGCCGAGAATCTACAGGGCTGGTGGGTGCCCCAGAGCCACCTGTCCGCTCCAAACTGCCTTCTAACCTGTGAACTTGGGCTGTCACTCTTGCCCCTGACCTTTTATTTTTCCCTTCTTTCTTTCTTCAGGTTTAACTGTGATTAGGAAAATAATAACAATAATAATTATAACAACCCCCCTACACACACACACACACACACACACACACACACACACACACACACTCACAAAACAGCCCAGGATAGGAAAGCACCAGACATTCCTAGAGCTGTAGATTTGGGGGGTCACTTGCTTTTATAAATTCTTTTACCACTTGAGGAAAGGGGGGTGGGAGGGGCTGAGAGCCCCAGAGGGAGTGCTGAGGGATGGGGGGGGGGGAGTCAGGTATGTCCTGGGGAGCCAGATGCAGCCAGGGGTGGTAATGGCCAAGTGAAAGGGTTTCCTTGAGAAAATGCACCCCCTCCTTCCTTGTTTTAGATTAGCGAGTGTCCGTAGCCCCTGATCAGAAGGACCTGAGCTTCAGAGGCTGAAGAATGTCCCATTCCCTGCCCAACTTTAACTCCAGCCTCAGCCCCCTCCCTCTTCCCATGGGAAAGGGTCTGATGGAGTTGGGGAGGGGACGTTCCAACTGGAGCTAGGGTCAGGGTTGGCCGGCCTAGCAATTTTCTACCATGAACCTAATGAGCTATAGATATGTATATGTATGTATGTATGTATGAAGTGTACATGTATAGCCACATAGCGCCCTGTATAGCCATGTAGATACTGACGAAAACAGACACTCGCTGTAGTTTTAACCCAACAGTGCCTGGCAGCCCAGGCCATAGTGTACATAGGGCCTCTCGGCCCCCATGCCCAGCTTTGTACAGCCCTTCCTTCCCCAGAGCTGATGGCCCCAGGGCAGCATCCCTTCTCAGCCTCAGGGCAGGGACTTCTCCACTGACATCTCAGCAGGGTCCCCCTACCTAATCCTAAGCCCTTCTCACCCTCACCTCACGTAATAGAAAGTCCATTCTCTGGGGAGTCAGAAAACCTGGGTCTCAATCCCAGCTCTGCCAGTGACTCCCTGGGTTGGGGGGGACCTGGGCTAAGTTCTTTCTCCTTTCTGAGGCTCAGTTTCCTTATCTCTCAAATAAGGGGGTTGAACTAGATGGTCCCTAAGGGTCTCCCCAGCTCCAATATTCTAAGATTCCTCTCTCAAGGTCCACTGTGCCCCAGTTTTTGTAGTGGGGGTTGTTATTCCCTGGGGACAGGGCTCCCGGATGGATGGACTTCAGTGTCTAGCCTTGATCCCCAGCAGCCCCTTGCCTGCCTGCCTCAATGAGGCAGAAACCTCCCAGCTAAAAGCACAGTTCCTCTCTGAGAAAGGAGGAATGGATAAAGAGCTGGAGGGTCTAAGTGGACCCTTTAATGGTCTGGGTCCCAGAGTGTCTCCTGCCCCATGTCAGGCACCATCTTAAGTCCCAGGGAATTGTATTATAGGGTTGGGCTGTCCATATCTCAGCAGCATCTGTCTGGGGCTGGTGAGGGGGGGTAGGTGTCCTGCTGTCACTTGGAGGCCAAGGATGCACTGATACTAATACAGTCTCCCCTGGCTATATGGCTCCCCTCCAGCAGCTTCCTTTCAATTCTGCACATCACCTATTTGCCTAGCCTTGGGCTAGGTACTATGGGGAAGACACTCCCTGTCCTCAGGAAACTCAAAGTCAAGTGTGAGTGATGATACACAGAAAATTCAATACCAAAATCAGGCAGGTGACAAAGACCAAATGAAGGGTGAAGACAGTAAGTATACTGGAGGGGGGAGGGATAGGGAGAAGAGGTCATTGCAGACTAGGACAGTGAGCAAAGGCTTCCAAGGGAGAAGTGGGGAGGGGGCTTCCGCTGGCCTAGGAAGAGTGAGGATAGGAGGGATATACCCAATATGGCAGAATGGTGGGAGCCAAGGCAATGGTTCGGTTGGGGAACCATGAGGAAACCCAACGGGCTGAAGTTGGTGAGTTTTGGAGAATCCCTTGAGAAAAGAATGGGGGGGAGTCAGATTTCTGAGAGGTTTGAATGCCACCCTGAGCAATCTGTACTATAACCTAAATCCTGGGTCATAGAATGTTAGAATGAGAAGGAAATCTGGACAGAATTCTGTCCAATCCCCCTCATTTTACAGATGAGGAAACAGAGGTAACGTGCCCAAATCCATTTGCAGAACTAGTCGGTGACAGAATTCAGGTCAGGTCTAGAATTCAGGTCTCTTGACTCACATTGTCCCAAAGGCAGTGGGGAGCCATTGTAGATCCTGGAGTAGGGGATATTATGGAAATAGTGTAGACCTTGCCCTGGTTTGGAGTGGGAAAAATTGGGGTGAGGGGAGAGGGGGGAGGCTACTCTGGTAACTCTGCCTCCCATCCTGTGTCCTCCCAAGAAAGAGCAGAAATGACTTGTCAAGACTTTTCCTGGAGTGCTGGAGATTCTGGCACTCCTGCCACCTCACCCTGCCTCCCATTCCTGTGGAATCAGGTCAGGTGACCCTGACCTCTGTCTGTGGTGCAGCAGTGGGAGATTGTAGGTGCTTAATAAATGGTATTTTTGATTGAGTGAGTGATTGTGGAGGAAGCTAACAAGAGTGCTAGGTGGGACATTTGCTGCTCTCTCTGGGTTTCATGATAAGGAGAGTTTGTGAAGTAGCCTTTAGCAAAGAGATGGCCTCTGAGACCCCCTTCCCCCCCTAGACCTTAGTCCCTTATTCAGCCTCACCCTGTAAGAGGTTCAGACTGAGACTGGGAGGGATTCTTGGTAAGGGAATTTGAACCTTTTAGTCAAGGCTGTGAAGGAAAGAATGGGAGCTCCCAACTGAGTTGATGGTCTGGGAGATGGGAGAGATTGAGTTACTCTCAGGGAGCATTGGAATGACCTGGGGGAAATAAAGAGTTCTAGACCCAAGATGTTTGAGGTCAGGCTGTCTCCGAGGAAAGCCAGTCATCTAAATCAAAATCCATTAGAGCAGCTTGGCTTCCTATCAGGAGTTAGGGTTTGGAGAAGGGGCTGGCAAACTAGGCTTTCCCCCCACGGCAATGCCTTCATTTAAAATGTGGGCATCCCCAGGGTTCTGAGGGCCCTGGCAGTAGATCTAGACGAAGGGGGAGGGAGAGTGAACAAGGCAGAAAGAAACAGCGCAGGACAACGGGCTGGAAGGGCCCCCCAGCCCTGTCCCCAACAATAACCCACTTGAGCTGGGAGATTGCTGGGGGAGGGATTCTCCATTCGCTCAGCTGGCCTGGTGGGTGGGGAAAGAGAGGCCAGCTGGTCTTTTTAATTTTTATTTTTTTTATTTTTAGGAGATCAGTCATACAGTGGCTCAGCCCAGCCTAAGACAGTCTGATTCAGAACGATCTGTCTTTGGCAATGCCTTCCCCTCTGGGCCCTACTCTGGTATTCCAGGCCCCAGGGCCATGCTCCTGCTGCTGCCAGAAGGAAAGTATCTGATTGGTTAGTTTGCTGTGTTGTCAGTGACCTTTCCACGCTTTTTTGGGGGGGGTGGGGAGTGGGGAATGTGATCCCTGCCCCCCCCCCCAGTCAGTGAAGGGCCGGCCCGTGGCTGAGGGATTAGCTGTCTTCTTCTTGGCCCCAAGAGGGCAAAGCCAGGGGAGCCGCGCCTGGGCGGAAGCGGCACCCAGGGAGATGTCAGATCTAATAAGAACGGGGCTGGGTTTAGATGGTTCCAGGACCACGGCACAGAACGCCTTGTGACACTGGGAGTTTCTATTAGCGGAAGGCTTCGAAGCCAGTGGATGACCCCGGGTGGGTGTGCTGACAGAGCGGGGGTGGCAGGAATCACCTGGAGTCCCCTTCCAGCTCCGATTCGGTGGTCCTGGCTGTGCGGCAGCCCTCCTGCCCCGCCCCCCCGCAGGGCACCCACCCACCACTACCCTGCGGGTGGGCGCAGAGTGACTGCAGCCCCGCAGGCTCTTAGAACAGACACCAGGAATCAAGGCTGTGGGTTTTCAGGCGCAGGATCTGTCGGTTTGGGGAGGTGGGATTTTTCTGGGGTGGGGTGGGAGGGAGAGAGGGTGCATTCCCTGTGCCCTCAAAATCATGCCGCTAAGAGAGGCTTCCGCGTACTCCGTCTAGGAGCAGGGCCGGTGCCCCTAATGGGGAGGGCGGGAGAAAGCCGCCAGAGAGGCCAGTGAGCGTCCGTGAAGTGGGGCTCTTAAGAGAACTTCCAGTAAAGCGAGGTGAGGCTCCTCCCTCCTCTGCTGGGACTGTGGGTAGAGGGGTGCTCGAGGCCACCCTCGGGCCATCTCTGGCCCCTTGCACTCCACAGGGAGCAATCGGGCTCCCCACTCATGGAGGGCTTGTGGTGGAAAAGCTCGGGCTGGGGAAGGGGTGCTATGGGGCCCCTGGACGCCCCATCTTCATCGCCTTCCCCCATCCACCCACACCCCGGGCGCCGTCCCTTCCCCCGCAGAGCTGGCCATTTTGGAATCTTCCACTTTTAAAAACAGAAAAACGGTGAATGCACCGGATTGTATATTTTATTTAAATAAAACAAAAACTTTCAGCAGCCGCCTCTCACCTGGGGGTCCTTTCTTGGAAGCAAGGGGGTGGGTTGAGGGTGGGCAGGGGAGAGTCATGAGGAGCCAGGCTGAGGAGGGCTCTAAATACCAAGCAGGAGGTTGGCTTCAGTCTTAGAGAGAAGTAGGGACCCTGAGCTCAAAGAGCAGGGACTCACCTACTCAGCCTGGTACGACCCCAGTGTGACTGGCCGCTGGATAGGGCCTGCTCATCTAGCCACCGATCAGGGCTCTCCCAGCGTAGCCAGTGGTCGCGTAATTGCTAAGCCTCAGGACCTTTCCCCAGTCCGCCTCCTCTGGGACTTTCCTGCAGTTTTTCAACTGTACACTGCCCCATCTTCCCCGATCCTCCCTGGTTCTCTTCCCAGTCTTAACCATCCCTTCTCAGTCTATTTTGCTGGTTCGTCCTTTTCCAGCCACCTAGGTGCAGGTGTTCTCCAAGGCTGAACCCCATTCTCTTCTCCCTTGGTCGTCCTTGGGGTTGCTATGAGTTCAAGCTGTTACCTTTCGGCAGATACTTCCTAAATCTTTATATGCCGCTCTAATCTTTCCCAGCTCTAGCTGCACTTTCCCAGGGATCTTTGGGGCACCTCCACCCAGCTGACCTTTCAGAACCTCCATCTCAACATCTCCAGAACAGAACTCATTATGTCCATCCACCCAGGCACAGGCCCTCTAGGTTCATGTCTGAACTATGACAATAGCTTTCTGGTTCATATGGTCTCTCCCTATTCCAAATCATTCTCCACTCAGATGTCAATTTAATCTTCCTCAAGTGTAGGTCTAGCGTCTTATCAACTTATTCAAAAGAATTACATTGGCTCTCCCAGATTCAAATATAAAATCCTCTGTTTGGGTTTTTAAAGCCCTCCATAATCTGGTCCATAACTTTTCCAATCTTCCTATGCCTTAAACTCCCCACTCCCCACAAGTACTCTGTAATCCATTGACCTTGGCCTCCTTGCTGCATTTCACACATGGCCACAGGACTTTCCATCTTCTGACTACTAGAGCAATTTCCATCACTCACTCCCATGCCCAGAACTCTCCCCTTTCTCATCCATGCTTCCTAGCCCCCTGATTTCTGATCTCAGTCAAGTCCCACTTTCTGCAAGTTATCTTTCCTAGATATCCTTAATCATGTTTCTGTCCCTCTGAGGTTACCTCCAATTCATTGTCTTAAAGTACCTGGTTGTTTCTGCCTTGTCTTTTGAGTTAGATTGTCTGGTGCTAGAGAGTAGAAGCACCCCCCTTCTTTGCAGCTTTAATGCAGTGACTGGCACATAGTAGAAACTTAATTTATGCTTGTTTACTCCATCCTATACATATCCCTTCTTCCATCCTCCATATTTCTGCTTATGGCAGCGCTATCCTCCCAGTCACCCACATTGGAAACCTCATAGTCATATTTGAGAGATTCTCTTGTCTCCCTCACACCCCATATTTTGTACACTGGGCACTTCTTAGGCATCTGTCCTTCCATTCACATAGACACCACAGTTGAGCTTACCAGCATCTCTTAGCTGTGCTATGGTAATGACTTCCAAAATGGCACCATCCTTGGTGGAGGTTACCAGCACCTCTTAGCTATATTGTGGTAATGAATTTTGGAAGTCATTTCCATAGAACAGCTAAGTCTCTCCCTTAATGCCCCTAATAACCTTTCTAATCCACACTGACTGCATCATCCCTTCTTCCAAAATAGAAATGGCTCCCAGCAGTCTCTAGAATAAACTCTTTAGCCTGGCACTTAAGGCCCGCCACAGACTGCTTCCCAAGTGACCTTGCCTGCCTTGTTTCAGTCTGCCCCAGCTATATTGGACCACTAGCTGCACCTGACATGGGTTCTCACACTACCAGGCATTTGGAAACATGTCCTCTTCCCATGAGGAGATGTATTCCATATCTCCATCTTTCAGAATAATAAGTTGGCATTTATATGGCTTTTTAAAGCTTGCAAAGTACTTCTTATTTAAGGCTCATAACAACCCTGCAAGGCATTGTTTCTCCCCATTTTACAGATGACAGAGACCCAGGGAGATTAAGTGAGATACTGTAGGTGGGTGGTAGGTGCTTTTATTATCCCTATTTAACAGATAAGAAAATTGAGACAAATGGGTTAAGTGACTTGCCCAGAGTCACACAACTAGTGTGTGAGACTAGATTTTAACTCAGATCTTCCTGACTCCACAAAGCCATATGAGACTCAACTCAAGTGCCATCTTCTCTGTGTAATTTTCCCTTATTTCCCCCACCCCCCACTGAAAAAGTGTTCTTTTGCCCAAATTTTCTAAAGCATTTAGTCTTTTCCCCCTCCAAACAACTTTATTAAAATTTATAATGCATTTTTACTATTCATTTATTTTTAAACTTTGAGTTCCAAATTCTCTCCCTACCTCCCACCCTCTACCCCACCTACTGAGAAGAAAGCAATGTGATCTCAATTATACATGTGAAATAATGCAAAACATATTTCCATAGTAGCCATATTTTTTTAAATGAAAAAAGTGAGAAAATTATACTCTGATTTGCGCTCAGAGTTCTTCAGTTCTCTCTCTGGAGATGGATAGCATTTTTTTTTATCATGAGTTCTTTGAAATTATCTTGTATCATTGCATTGATTAGAGTTACTACATCTTTCACAGTTGATCATCATTACAACATTGCCGTTACTGCACACAATGATCTCCCAGTTTTTCTCATTTCACTTTGCATCAGTTCAAAAATCTTTCTAGGTTTTTCTTATAGCACAATAGTCTCCCATCACAATCATATACCACACCTTGTTCAGCCATTCCTCAATTGATAAGCATCTCTTTGATTTCCAATTCTTTGACACTACAAAAGAGATGCTGAAAATATTTTTGTACATATGGGTCTTTTTTCTTTTTCTTTAATTTCTTTGGGATACAGACCTAGCAGTCATGTTGCTGGATGAAAAGGCATGCACAGTTTTATAGCCCTTTGGGGTTAGTTTCAAATTCTTCTCCAGAATGGTTGAATCAGTTCAAACTCCATCAGCAGTACACTGGTGTCCAAATTTTCCTCCATCCCCTCCAGCACTTGTCATTTCTGATCAGTATGAATTGGTACCTCAGAGTTGTTTTAATTTGTAGTTTTCTAATCAGTAGTGATTTAGAGCATTTTTTCATATGACAATAGAGAGCTTTGATTTCTTCTTCTGAAAACTGCCTGTTCATATTCTTTGACCATTTATCAATTGGGGAATGGCTTTTATTTTTATAAATTTACTCAATTCTATACTCAGTATAGAATTGAGAAATGGGGTCTTTATCAGAGAAACTTAGCATTTAGTCTTGAGCTCCCCTTTGTCCCCATCATTCTTTGCTTTATATTATGTTTATTTATGTCTATGTCTATCTATTCTGGAAAATAGAAGCTTCTTAAAGGTAGAGATTGTTTTTTATCTTTGTACTTTCTGAAGTAATGTCTTGTGGCTATATGTGTATACACACATATACATATATATGTAGTTATATATTATCCATCACTTGAACTTAATAAATATTTATTGAATGTTCAATAAGGGAATGAATGAACACGCCCATAGTTAAACTCAACTGGGTAGACCAAGTTTCTAGCTCTTCATCTCTGGCCCATTTCTGTCTCTCCCATTAGACTATGAGCACCTTCAGAATTTTTACCTTTTTTTGTATCCCTAGTGGCTGACAGGGTACCTGGCACATCATCGGGATTTAAGAAATTCTAGCTGACTAATTGGTAATTGACTGTCTCTTACATGGGGCACAGCAGACATGTGTTTCCTGCCCCCAAACAAACAAAGCTCAGTCAGGAGTCATTCCCGATTTCTAGTCCTCTGTCTACAAAAAGGATGACCCAGAAAGGTTGGTATTCCTCAGGGTCAGCCACAGAGAAGTAAAATTTGACTTGAGACTGGGACATTTGCCCCTTTTCCTGACTTTTGGCAACATTTTTGAACCAAGGTGGGGGGGGGCACTATAAAAGAGAGACAAACAAAAGCAGAGACAGTGACAGAAATGTAGACGGAGACACAGAGACAGATGGATATGTAGAGTGGTCTCTGTCATCTAGTGTCCTAATGGGCTAATAAGAGTCCTGGAATGGCATTACTGAGTTCTTCTCCCAGGTCTGCCCTCTTATGAGCTCATCACTTTTCCTTTCCCTCCCTGGGCCTTAGTTTTCTCCTCTGTAAAATGAAGAGATAGAATTAGATAATCAACCATCTTGCCAACCAAAGTCCTCCGTCACTCTCTCTAGAGTTACGAGTTTACAGTGGTGTGGGAAAGATAACTGATCTTTCCAGGAAATGTCTATATTATTGCCTCAGGTCTTGAACAGACATGATTCTAATGAAGAAGAAAAGGGGAATTCCTTTAAATGCTAATGCACAGGAAACTTAGATTTTTTAAAAAAGACATATTGAGGACAAATATGAAAGCCAGAGCTAAGAGTGAATACAAGAATAGCACAGTCCTACGGGGTTCTTGGAAACAGTAAACGTCCCCGAGGATTCAAGGAACAACAAAAAGGGGTTTTATTGGGGGTAAAATCAAAACAAGAGAAGATCTACAGGATAGGAACATTGGGAGAAGGATAGCAAACAACAGAGAAAAGGGGAAACTCTTCAGTGTTTCTTTTGCTTATGTTTTCTCCATCAAAGAGAATAATCTTTGGATTGGGAAGATCAAGCTGTCATGCCTCTGCCTCTGCCCCTGAGTTCTTTCACCATTTTAACAGTAACTTGAATGAAGGCCTAGCTGGTATGTCTTATCACATTTGCTGATGCCACAAAGCTGGGGTGGAGGAGGGGATGGCTGCCATGTTGGATGACAAGATGCCAACAGATCTTGACAGGTTAAACTCTGGGCCAAACTGGATGAGATGAAATTTAGTAGATACAAATGTGAAATTATACATTTGGGTTCAAAAAATCAGTTGCATAAGTACAAGACACGACTAGCCATCAATTCACAGGGAAAAATAAAGTATTGAATCACCAGCTCTATAGAAATTGGCAATACACCATGACTACCTCCAACGGCCTAGGTTTAAGCAGCATTCAGAGAAGGGAAATGATGGGCTCATCTGTTTTGGTGAGCTCACATCTGAAATACGGGGTTCTGTTCTTAGTGCCATATTGTAGGGAAGATCTCATCCAGCTAGAGGATGTCCAGAGAAGTCTTAACACAGTGGAGAAAAGATTACTGTCCAACCAATCAATAAGTATTTACTAAGTACTGAGGACAGCTAGGTGGTATAGTCTGAGTATAGGGCCTAAAGTGCGAAGACTTGAGTTCAAATCCAGCCTCAGATACTAACTAGCTGTGTGATCCTTGCCAAGCTGTTGCATCTGTTTGCCTCAGTTTCCTTATCTGTAAAATTGAGATAATAATAGTGCCTACCTCCCAGCACTCTTGTGTGAATCAAAAGAGAGAATATTTGTAAAGCATTTAGTACAGTTCCTAGCACATAGTAGGTACTCTATGTTAATTATGACTATGAGGATAATAAAAATAATAGCTTTTATACAACGCTTTAAATTTTGCTAAGTTATTTATAAATATCATCTCACATGTAAATACACACACGTACATATTTACACAGCTATACGAATATCTATAGACGTGAACACATGCTAGGCACAGATAGGGGAGATGCTGCCCCTTTGGAGAATGCACCTGCTGGTCTTCTAGGTGCCATGGAAACAGAGGATGGTGGCCAACAATTCCCTGCTGAGGGATATTTGAAGCAGCCATTAGTCAGTCATATTGTAATAATAATCCTGGTCATAGGCTTCCCAAGTTGAGTATCCAGGACGTATTGAAGACCCTTTCAAGGCTCAACTGTGACCTACTTCTGGTAATTTAGATGATTCGAGTGAGGCATCTGGAGTTAGGAAGTCTGAGCATGCAACTGACGACCTGTGCGGACACATGGTTGGTATCTTTATTGTCATGACCAGTTGGAGATAAACACTGCAGCAGGGAGAAGGCTTAAAGTACCTTGAAGCACTTGACCAGGAATGGAGGGCACCTAACTGACAAATCCCCAAATATCTCAGTGCTTCTGAAATCCCCTCTGTGCGGGTGTTCCCTTTAGTAATATAGAACACAATTTGTCCATGCGAAACCTCTGGGTGTAATCCTTGTCTATGCATTCTCTATGCTAGTTTAAGGAAAGAGTTCTTAACCTGACTGCTGTGAACTGGGTTGTTTTGTGTTTTTTTTTAGTTTGTGTATTTTAATAGCCATTGTCGTTGTTCAGTCATTTCAGTCACGACTGACTCTTTGTGACCCCATTTGGCGTTTTCTTGGCAAAGATCCTAGAGTGGTTTGCCATTTCCTTCTCCAACTCATTTCATAGATGAGGAAACTGAGGCAAACAGGGTTAAGTGACTTGCCCAGGGTCACACAGCTAGTAAGTGTAGGAGGCCAGATTTGAACTCAGATCTTCCAGACTCCAGGCCTGGCACTCTATCCACTTCACCACCTAGTTTCCTTTGTAGTCCCATGTGTTTTATTTTATGCCTTTAAAAACATTTTGCAAAGGCACCCATCGTTTTCATCAGACTGCCAAAGGGATTCATGATTCCATAGAAGTTAGGAACCTCTGGCTAAGTAAGGGCTGACAAAAATATATTTGCTTGCAGGTAGTCTGACAAATCTAATCAGGCTTTAAGGTGGAAAGGAACAGAGAGGGAGAAATCTTCCCGCATGTATATGTATAAATAACACTGACGTAAGGTAATACAGTGGATAGAACTGGGAATCAGAAAGGCCTGAGTTCAAATCTAGCCCTGGGCACTTAACTAGCCATGTGACCCTGGGCAAATGACAATCTCCATCTACTTCAGTCTCCTTTTCTGTAAAATAGGGATAATAATAGCAGCTCCTCCTCGCCCCCATTGTGGTGATGGTCAAATGAGACAATATCTGCAAAGAACTTCCCAAACCTTAATGCACCACAAATGCTGAGGATGATGTATCCACCAGGCTTGATACTGTGTGCTACAATGTTAGACCGTTAGCAGTTCAGGGCAACAAAATTCCAGAGAGGAGGCAGCCCTGGACTCCCTGGCAATGCACAAAGTATGGGGATTAATCAAGGAGAATTCCAGGTCCTGGCACAAGGAAGCAGACGTGAACTCAGAGGGATAGCTGAAGTCATTGTGATGGGCTTCAGGGCTGGAATGTAGCACTGGACAGGTATCACTCATTCTAAAGGAACAGGGCATATGTATGTGTGGAGTGGTGGAGAGAGTAATGGGGGTAATTAGCAGAGCTGGAACCACTCCAGGAAAATGAGACTTGTCCCAGGGTACCAATATCCTAGGGGGTGGTTTCCTCTGCAGTGGGGTGGAGGTCTGCTTACCTCACACATGGACCATTGCAACTGCCTGGCCTTCCTACCCTAAGTCTCTCCATACTCCATTCTATCCTGCACTTATTTGTCAAACCAATTTTCATAAAGTGCAGGTCTGACCATGTCACAGTCACCCCCATTCCCCTCAAAACACTCCCATACCCACTTCCCCTACACTCAGTAATCTCCAGTAACTGCCTATTACTTCTAGGATCAAATATAAAATTTTTCTGGCATTCAAAGTCCTTTTTAACCTACCTCTACTTGCAGTCTTTTTACTACCTTACCCCTTACATGCTCAACAATCCAGTGATATTGGTTTTTCCTGGTATGCTACTCTGCATCTCCTGACTCCAGGCATTCTCACTGGCTGTCCCTCTTGTCTGGCATTCTTGCCCTCCTCATCTTGACCTCTTGGCTTCCTTCAGGTCCCAGCTAAAATCTTGCCTTCTACAGGAAGCCTTTCCCCACCCCCTTCATTGTAGCCCCTTACCTCTGGTGATTATCTCCAGTTTGCCCTGTTTGTATCTTGTTTGTCTGTAATTGTGTGTTGTCACTGTGTGCTCCTTGAGAGCAGGGACTGGTTTTTGTCTTTCTTCTAATCTCCAGCAGTTAACACAGTGCCTGGCACATTGTAGGTGCTTAATAAATGTTTATTGGCCAACTGACTGACCGCCATCCTATCTCACCTCGAAGTTCTCTGCCAATCCACACTGCTCCCACCACTACACAATGGCCTGCCATGATATCCTTCTTACTGGTCTGCCTTTTCCCTCAACTCCAAATGGGCAGGGGCAAAAGCATCTCCTCTCTTGGTGCAAACATACTCTGACATCACAGTAGGTTCTTTTTAAAATTCCCTAAGTGAAAATATTTCTAGTTATCATAGTAATGCATATTTAAAAGACATCCTCACCTTAGGAAACCCGGGAAGTGGGGGTGGGGTGGGGAGGAAGTATGATGGAGCACATTTGGGTAAAGGATATTGAAGCCAAACACAAACAAAAAACACAAACAATACTATCAGAGCAATCCAGGAAGTTCAGGAAACTAACCCCAAGCCTAGTACAGAGGCAGCATAGCCATGATGGAAGACTTCAATTATCTGGAGAGCGGCTGAAGCTTTCTCTTTGCCAAAAACAGAGCAGTTACTAATTTCCCCACTTGGACTAATGATAATTTCAGCCTTTAAAAGGTGGAGGAAACAATCAAGAGAAATTCTATTCTGGACCCGATTCTCACCAACAGTAAGGGAATTGGCATTGAGGTGGAAATGATGGGACCTTGGGGGAAAAGGATCACTCCATCTTAGAATCTGGAACAGAGGAAGGCTGAACATCACCATACCCAAGTCCCAGGTTTGAGAAGAGCTCATGACAAAGGCTAGAGAATATCAAATTCTGCAGGAAAAGGCAGCTCCCCTGGAGGGATGGGAAGTACTTGAGAACAACATTCTGAAGACACAAATAGAAACCCTTCAGATAAGAAGGAAAAGCTGGGGGGAGGGAGGGGGAAGCCTTGTCAGAAGGAACTGCACAGGGATACACAGGAAGCTTGGCCACTGACTTAGATTTTTAAGATATGTACAAAAGACAGAAATACAAGCAGAGAATGAAGGATGGCCCAATGCAAAGGCCTGGCAGTAATCTGTTGGAGCAGGGCCTGAAGGGCTAAAGTCAGGATGAACCCAGCCGCTGAAGAAAGCTCAGGGCAACAAAGAGGGTGGAGTTTTGTTGTTGGTATTGTTGGATTTTTTTTTATATTAATTTGTTTGTTTATTTTTAGTTCACAGGATTCATTTCCATAGTTCCTTGAGTTTCAAATTTCCCTTCCCTCCCTCCCCCCACCCTCCACGATGGCATATAGTCCAGTATAGGATCTGCAAATACTTTCACATTAGACATTAGTCAGGTTACAAAGGTGAATTGTACTAGGTGGGATGAAAAAGGGTAAAGAGGAAATATAACCAAACAATGAAAAGAAAAAGATCAAGTAGTTTGCTTCTGTTTTAAAGGAATATTGAAAGAAAGAGTAGGAATAAAGAAGAGAAAGGTCTGTTGCTTCAGGTAGATGGGACAATGATAACAGGCAACAGAGAGAAGGCAGAACTACTCCGCTCTTATTTTGCTTATTTTCTCTGACAAGGAAAATGTCCTTTGAAATGGATAGGATACAAAAAGGAAGAGTCATAGGGTGGTGAGACCTACATCAAGTAGGGAGAGAGAGTAAGAGAGCATTTGGCTAATCTTAACAAGTTCAAGTCTCCAGGCACAGTTGAACATCTTAGGTGCCAAAAAGCTGGAGGGGGGCACATAACTGAACTACACAGTTAGTGATCTTTGAAGGATAGCAGAAAATGGGAGAGATGCTTCAGAAGTGGGGGCGGGAACATAACTGACTCAAATTTCACAGAAAAGAGGGAAAGACTTAGGGCTATAAATCAGTGAGCACAATTTTGATTCCTGGCAAAATTCTAGAATGATGATTAATGACTAATAAGGGAAAAAAGGGATTCCCAAGATTCAGCATGGATTCATCAATAATAGAGGTGAGTGTGGAAGGGTGCACAAAGGTTTTGGAGAAAGGCCAGTTTGTTTGGCTGGGGATGAGAGGAGTCTCCAGGTAGGGGGAGACATAGAAAATATGCCATAGCTAGCCCTGAATTTTGGATCTATTCTCAAGGGCAGCTGGGTTTGGGGCTGCAGATAGAGAGATGGACCCAGAGAAGGGATTCACTGCCTGTCTGGGGAGAGGCAGCTCAGGCAAGGGTCCTGTGTTCTTGTTCTATATTCCATCTGATTCAATGTGAATCCTGTCCCATTAATACTAATAACAAAAAACTACTAAATGCCTTTTGGGCATCTGCTTTTCTAGCACTTTCAGAGTCCTTATCCTGGGAACTAGATCTTCTGAAATATGTCACCTTATTAAATGGAGATTCTATGGGATTTTCTGGTTGTCCTGGGTTGGAGCTAGGATGATGATGGTGATGATGATGGTGATGATGGTTATGGTGATGGTGATGATGGTGATGGTGGTGGTCATGGTGATGATGATGATGATGATGATGATGGTGATGGTGGTGATGATGATGGTGGTGGTGATGATGATGATGAAGACTAGCCTTTATATTGTACATTTTTACAAAGTGCTTTACATTATCACACCATAATCTCATGTGATTTTCATAATAACCCTGGGAGAAAGGTACTTTTATTATTCCCACTTCATAGATGAGGAAAATGAAGCATACAAAAATTAAGTGACATGCTCAAACAGCTATTGGGTGTCTGATGCAGGATTTGAATTCAGATCTCTCTTGGCTCCAAGTCAAGTGCTTATCTCCACTGTGCCTAGCTGCCTAATTTCAGGATGAGTTGCTGGGTCAGGCTCCATCGTGTTTTCTGGGGGACAGCGCAGGTGAGATGGGGTGGGATTAAGGGGGAAAGTAGTGTGTAAATTAGTGAGGATGGTGTAGCAGAAAGTAGATTGTGATTTCTTCAAGAAAACCCTTCTGTCTTATTCATATTCATATGTGTACTTCCCTTCCTTCCAAGTATGGCCCCAAATCTAGCTAGCCTTATGTATTGCTTTAAGTTTTGGAAAGTATTTTACAAATATTATTTCACTTTATTCTCACAACTTCGGTATAAGGGATACTTTATTCCCATTTTACAGATGAGGACACAGTAAACAGTCATTGTGACTTGTCCAGAGTTACATAGCTTGTAAATGTCTGGGGCAAGATTTGAACTCATATCTTCCTGTCTCCAAGTCCAGCACTCCAGAGGTAATTTAGTCCAATCCTTTCATTTTACAGATGAGGAAACTGAGACCCAGAGATGTTAGTTGACTTGCCCAAGGTCACACGGGTTAGGAGGAGAGGGGACTTGGACCCAGCTCTTCTAACTGCAAGTACAGGACTCCTTCTCCCTTGTGCCATGCTACTGCTGCCATAATTCAGGAGTCTTCTCTGTGGGCATGTCTCACCTCTGATTGAGTGCTTCTAGTGACTGGAGTCTCCCTTTCTCCTTTCCTCCCAAGGTTTCCTGTTCTGTTATCATTGGATAGTCCTAACTCAGCAAAACATTTCAGTATTTACTAAACATAATATTTGAATATGTGCAAGGTACTAAGCTGGGCACTGGGATATAATGGAGCTACAGCCCAGCCTTCAGTCTGGGGGGGTGGATTGCAGGGCAGGGGGAAGGGAGGAATATGAATGGATATGTGCAAATCACTGTGATGCAAGGGAGGGGGAGGTAAATGAAGAGGAGAAACCCCAGTGTCTTGGTTGTGTATAGGCCCCCTTTGGGGGAGTCTTGGTTTCTGACAGATTGCCTCTGCAAGTTCTGAGCCCTCTTTTTCTGGCATCCTGGGGATGGAGGGACCTTCTGGGTCCATTCCTGTCATCCCTCTGCCTCTGATTTATCCCAATCCTCCTTCATCCTTGCATCTCTTAGCATCGTGGCAACAGCTGCTGTTATAGGAAGTTATCCTAGTGACCTGGCCTGACCTGCTCTTGCTTCAATGGCATAAATTCGAATAAATCACCACCAAGAGCAGCCCTGACTCTACCTGGTGTTTTGTTTCTCTGAATGCAAAGGGAAAGCAGCTGTTTTAAGGGATTCTCTGAGGGCATGAGGGAGCCTGGGCTGCTGCTTGGGGATGGGGAAACTCCTTTTTAGCCTTTGCCTCATGCTGAATCCCACCCTGCAGTGATCAGACCCCAGGGAACTGGTGTCGCTGGGCATCCTTGACGGATCGTCCCTCCGTTTCTCCCAGCTGAGTTTCAGTCACAGGTTTAATGTGGGGGCTAAAAGAGAAAAGGAGGTCTCAGAGAAGGATGAAAAAAATAATCTCCGGGTAAAAAAACCCCACAAGCTCTGAAAGGGGAAAGCCCTCCCTCCCCCCCTCCCCACCTCTAGCGACCTCTCTAGCTCCCCAGCCGTTCCCCATCACTGAGCAGTCAGTGGATGCTGTTACCATGGAAACCAGGCCCAGGAGTCCTGTTGCTATGCTGGCTGCCACACAGACGCGTCCCCATGACAACTGCCCCTGGCGGCCTGGGTCAGGCCAATGCCTGCTTCTTGGAAGACACACTTTTATGCCGCTCCTTTGGCCCAGAGGAGGGAGAGCCCTGCAACTTAGAAAGAAGAGGGAGCTCCAGAGATGAGCCTTGGTGTGTGAGGGTGGGGGTAGGGGGAGAGCTGTGGTGTGGGGATGCCATGGAGGAATCCCACCCCTTCCCCTTCCCCAAGCCCAGGCTGAGAACAAGTCTGAAACCCTCCTTGTGAGGAAGCCCCTCAGGCACTGTCTTTGGGTCAGGCCTGCCCTTAGAAGGTGCTGGCTGCTGCCAGGGAGGGGCAGGCAGGGGAGAAGGTAGAATAGAGAGACTCGGGGCCCAAAGCTCAGCAACTGGACTCAGAGAAGTCAGCCACAGTCCATTGTCTCCTGCCTGAGGATAGCAGCCTTTGAGAGGGACAGGCTGGTCACTGCCCCAGTGTCTGTGGCTTTCCATTCTGCAGAACCATAGAATGTTAGTGATGGAGTCTAGGCCCCCTCCTCATCTTATACAGGTTCAGGGCAGGCACATCACTTAGCCAAGGTTACGCAGAGAAATAAGTGCCAAAGCCTAGAGCTGGTCCTGGCTTTCTGCTTCTTAAGGCCAGTGCTCGCAAATAGTGTAACTAGCACAATATGGTCAGAGGTCAATGGACAGTTGAAATCTAGAAGAATGGTAGGGGGAAGAGCACTGTGGAGTGTTGGGAGGGTCAGGGGGAGGATGGGTTCAGATCAGGCCTTGGGCCTCTGACGTTGTTTGGCTTTGCGAGGCACACCTTGGAAGCTACCCGAAGGCCTGTCTTCTGCCTCAGGGTTGTTCTTTGGTTTTAGGCTTCCTTAACCATGAATCCTGTCCCCAGTTATCCTGTCTTCTGTGTCCCTGCACACACTCAGCTTCTAAGAACCAACATCCCTGATTCCCAATTACTTTCCTCCCTTTCCTTACCACTGGCCCTGTAACAAGATGTTCCAATCTGGCATCTGTCCCCTCTCTCCCTTCCATTCTCTGCATCTAACTGACTCCAAACAATAAGGGGGATTTTCCAGGGCTTATTCACAGGGAAGAAGAGGAGTCAATAATCACTTATTAAGCATTTACCACGTACCAAGCCCTGGGCTAAGTTTTGGAGATTACAAATTCAAGCAGAAAGAGATGGACCCTGCCCACAAGGGCATCCCAGGGGGGAGATGGGACACAAAAAAGGGAAGTGGAAAGTAGAGGGGAGGCAGCCATGGCATCAGGGCAAAGTCCAGACAATGAGGGACGACTGATCTGGGCCGTTCCTCCAAATTCTGGGAAGAACACCCCATGGGGAGAAAGGAGTTATCAGGGAGAGGGAACGGGCAACCAAAGCATAGTTGTTAAGTTCAGAACCATCTCAGTAAGCTCCTTAGGGTCATCACTGTAGAACTGGAAAGGACCTGAGAGATGCCCATTTTACAGAAGAGGAAACTAAGGCCCCGGGAAATGAATCAATTTACCTGAAGTTACAGTCTCTGTGTGAAATTCAAGTCTCTCCCCACTCCAGAGAGTACATGGCATAGTCAGGAACCCAGATGCTCTGCTTCTAAGTCCAGGATACCTTCCAATGCACCACACGCTTTATGTATATAAATAAAAATTATACTGCCCCAGATGGCATGACACCTAATTTTTTTAAACCCAATCTTCTGGCTAAGTTTCCCAGGGCCTAGCTTTCCTCTCATAATGCTCTAGGTCTGGAACTTCAGCTATCTCACCTACTGCCCCACATCCTGTCCCATAGTGTTGTCTAAGCAGAATCCAGCCAGTGTTCCTTGGAATTCACTCCTACCCATACTTAGTTCATTCAAAGTTATTGGTTTTTTGACCCTTTCCCTCCTCCTACTGCCCATCAAGGAAATGCTAAGAAACTATAAACAGGACTCCCACTACTCCAAGAGGATCTATGATCTTACTATTATTCTCGGTAGTTACACTACCTTACATTTTCTTCTATTTTTTCAGTCTTTTAAAAATTGTTTTGGGGCAGGTAGGTGGCTCAATGAATAGAGCACTGGCCCTGGAGTCAGGAAGACATGAGATCAAATCTGGCCTCAGACACTTAATGCTTACTAGCTGTGTGACCTTGAGCAAGTCCCTTAACCCCAATTGCCTTGCCTTCCCCCCTCCAAAAAGACAAAAAAAATTAAAAATTTTTTTTAATATTTCTTGTCTCGGGGGTCTTCTATTTGGTCCATTCTAATTTTCAGGGAGTTTGTTGCTTGGGCGGGGTTTTGTATCTCTTGAGCCAACCTTTTCCCCTTTCCAATTCTTTCTTTCACAGTTCTCATTTCTTTCCCTGTTTTTTTCCTTCAATACTCTCATTTCATTAACAAAAACATTTTTATCTCTTTAAAAAAATTCTCACTTCATTTTTTCCCCTAGGAATTCTAGTTGAGTCTGTACCCAAGTCATGTTTTTCTTTGGGACTTTGCTTATGGATGTTTTGGAGTCATCATCTTCTGGGTTTGTGTCTTGAATATCCCTGCTACCCCAATATTTTTTATGATGGGATTCTTTTTTGTTTTCTTATTCTTCCAGTCTATTTCCTGATTTCAGACTTCATGTTAGGGATGGTCTCTTTGCATTTCTGGAGGGAAGATCTGGGATGGTCCTATTACTGCTTTTTTTTTTTGGAGATTGTGTTATTCCAGGATCTTAGTGATATCTCAGGCTGGGGATCTGTAAGTTTCTATAGTGTTCTGATTCAGGGCAAAGTCTGATTGCTAACTCCTGGTCTGAGCTCTGCAAATGCCTGACCTGGGTATTGGTCTGACACACAACTGACAACTTTCAGTGAACCTAGAAAGCTCTGCTGGTTCATAGAAATAGAATTGCAGGCTCCCCCTTGATCTATGATTGCTGCCCTGGTGATTACTCTGCAGGCTTCAGAGTAGGTCATGGGGTCAGAACCACACAACTGCTTTGTGCTTTTGTCCTTGCTCCTAGCTTGGCACACTAGTGTCTGCAACACTGCTCCTTACCCCACTGTAATACCCTGCATACAGATTCCCTATTCAGTCCACTCTAGATCTATGACCTAGAACTGAGTAATCGGCAATAAATCTGCCAGATGGCACCCATTCCCATCACAGTGTCCAGGTATGGGACTGGGACATCCTGTTGCCCTGGTGCACAGCCTCTACCTGGGCACTGGAGGGCTCCATACAACCCTTTGCTCCTACCCAGACCCCTTCTCCAACGACCACAGGCCTCTCTGTCTTTCTATGACAACCGGGGCTAGAAAAATGACTCACTACAACTTTTTTTGTGTATTTCCGCGTAAGGTTTCAGTCTAGATCTGTTTGAAGTTTCTTGTTGGGTCTGGGAGGGAACCTCATTAGACTGCTTCCTGTGGCTCTGCCATGTTGGCTCCACCTCCAGATTAGTCTACCAACTGGTCTCCTTGGCTCAAGTCTCTCCCTACTCCAGTCCAGTCCAACCAAGCTGCCAAAGCGGTTTTCCTTAAGTGGAGCTCTGACCACATCTCTCTTCTACCCAATTCCAGTGATTTCTATTGCCTCTGGAATAGAAATAGAAACTCCTCTGTTTAGCTCTTCACAGCATGGTCCCAATTGGTCTTTCCAGCCTTTGCCCTCCCCAACCCCCACACTCTGTGATCCATCCCAACTGGCCCCTGAATTCTTCATACAGCCCTCGTCTCTGTCTCTGTGCCTTTGCACTGGTCAGCCCCTTTGCCTCCCTTCAATGCCCTCTGAGTATTCTCCTATTCCCTCAAGACTCAACCAAGCTCCTCCTATCTCCCCATCTGCTAGTGCCTTTCCCCTCTACTCACCTTGTGTTTATTTGAATTTATTCTCTATCTACCTATATAAGTACTTCTTGTAGGTGGACTCCTTGGGAAAAGAGATTGTGCCTTTGCTGACCCCAGCTCCCAGCATAGTGCCTGGAACATAGCACATGATTAATCCATGCGTGTTGTTTGACTGATACAGATTGCAGCCCATCCCTTCCCGGCCATTCTGTGGGCCCCTCTGGGATCCCTGTACCAGTTTCCTGCAGAAAGTCCCCCTGAGATGAGAGGGCCCTTCCAGGGACGTGCTGGGGAATGCACAAGCCTGGCCCTCGGCCGGCCCTCCATCTTGCTGCAGCCTCTGTCGTTTCTTGGTCTGGATTCTCTGAGGACATCCTTCAGGCTCCTGCTTCTGGACAATTTCTCATTTCTAAAGTGTCAAATCATGTTCACATTCACCATTTACTTCTCCATTTCTCTTTGGACCATCCTCACCTTCAGGCTTTGGGAAACAGTGTTACATGGACTCTCACTTATACTGTGTCACTACCAACAGGATGGGCTTTTGTTTGTGGGGAGAGACTTAGCTCCCTAAAGTCAGTCCATCCCACCATCCTATCACTTCAGATCCCAGGATATTTCACGTTGGAGGGGCCCCTGGGTGGTTCAGTGGATAGAGCACTGGGCCTGGAGTCATGGAGATCTGAGTTCAAATCTAGCCTTCTACACTTACTAGTATGACCACGGGCAAGTCATTTAACTCTGTTTGCCTCAGTTTCCTCATCTGTAAAATGATCTGGAGAAGGAAATGGCAGTCTCTTTGCCAAGAATACCCCCAGTGGGATCAAGAAGAGTCAGACATTTCACTCTGGCACACAGGTTACCCCCAAAGCTCACAAAAGCAAACTCCCTCATCACACTATGCTATTTCAAAGTTGGAGATATGTAAGGATGCAAACACCAGCACCCCTGGGAGACTGAAGCTTTGGGGGATAGACTAGATATCCCCAGGTTCAGAGATTTAAAAAGGAAAATTGACTCAAGAGGCATGAGGTGTTTAGGAGAATAAAATTCTTGGTACTTGTTTATGAATTAAGATTTTAAAGGGACATAGATATCTAAAAAGGACAAAAGGAATGGAAGTGGGAGAGGATGTGGGAAAAGGGAAAGCTGGAAAAGACTGCACCTGAGTTGGGTCTTGAAGAATGTTAACAGAGATGGGGGTATGGAGCCATTCCAAGCGTGTGTGTGTGCGTGTGTGTGTGTGGGGGGGGTGAACAAAGACCTGGAGATAGAAGGGTCAGGACAAGGGTAGGATGGGAGAGGTTCCCTATCACCAAGACATAGAAAATGTGAAGGGGGAGCAATAGAGTCCACGCCTATAAAGGGAGGTTTGTCAACAGAGGATGCCAGGTCTTGGATGCAAGAATCTGTTTATGCATCAGGCAGTGGGGAGTTACAGAAGGCTTCTGGGTGGAGGAGTAACCTGATTAAAGCAATGCATTTAGAAGATTATTTTGGCAGCTGTGTGAAGAATAGATTAGAGGGAGGATAGACTGGAGGCAGGAATCCTTAGGGATAGTGATAGCTGGTCTGATCTCATTCTTTCATGGTTAACACTCTCACCCTGTCACACCTGCCCCATTTCAGGGTTTCTGAATCCCAGGTTATCACTGTTCAAAAACTGTTCTCTACTGCCCCCCCACCTCGCCCGCCACGACTGCTATGCCACCCCTCCCCACCAACATCCCACTCTGAAATGGCCTACTCCTTCTTCCACCCTGCTCCTTGAAATGCCTGTTCCATAGGTAATTGGAATGTCTGCTCCCTTCTCAATTCTTCCATTTTCTTGTACACAGAGAGAACTGGCTCCCTCCTGATAATAGTAGTTATAAATAGCTAACATTTATATAGTGCTTTAAGCACCACAAAGTATGTTACAAATATTAGCTCATTTTATCCTCAAGATGACCCTGGGAAGTAGGCTATTAAAATTATTATTTTCATTTGAGGTCAGATTTGAACTCCAGTCTTCCTGACTCCAGGCCCTGCCCTCTGTCCATGGTACCATCTTTGTTGTTGTTGTTCATTGGTATCCAACTCTGAATGATGGACCATAGCACTGCAGTACTTTCCATGAGGTTTTCTAAGATATTGGAGTGGTTTGCCATTTCCTTCTCCAGCAGATTAAGGAAAACAGAGGTTAAGTATTTGCCCAGGGTTGCACAGTTAGTAAGTGTCTGAGGCCAGATTTGAACTCAGGTCTTCCGACTCCAGAGCTGGCCCTCTATCCACGGAGTCACTTAGCTGCCTCCATGGTACCATCTGGCTGCTTACAAAGACAAACACAAAAACCAGCTCCTGCCCTCAAGGAGGTAACCTTCCACTAGAATGTGGAATGTATATTTCCTTTGTATGTTGGATGGGCATACTATGGCTGTGTGGGACTTGAATCGGTCCTGAAAATGTCCCTGGCTAGTGACACTTCAGACTTGGCACTTGGCTACCTCTGCCTATGATTTGCTGGCAAGGAATTGCTTATTTCTTATTGGGGCCAGTCTGCTTTCCAGTGGCTGGCTCCCAATAATCTCTCTTACAGCATGTTTGCCTCAATGGCCCTATGCTTCCTGCAACCAATCTGAAGGCATGTCAAAGTTTCTTTAGTGGCTGTCCTCACATCACTGTAAGTCATAGTTGAAGGCAAAAGGGCCCACGGAGGACTTGGTGGGCTGGAAGCCACAGCTTGGAGTTAGGCATGTCTCCAAAGCTTGTTCTTGTGGTAGGGGCAGGCTGGGCTCCATATTCCATGGTATATTGGGGTTGGCCACTAGCCCAGGGTAGGGGCACCTCTGGAGTGGCAGCTGCCCTCCTGTGGGGCTTTGGCCACTAACTTTGCTCCCTCCCTTTGGCATTGTTTTCTTCCCTGCCCTTTGCAGGTCAGTCCTTGGGGTATGAGTTAAAAATAAGTACATTACCATCATAGGCTAGAAGCTCCTAAAGAGAAGCTCTCTGGGCATAAGCCCAACTTGGACTCAAGGAACTCAGCTTGTCAAATGTCTAGTCCCTGAGGACTTCTTGGTGGTGGCTCTAGCCCAAAGGGTAGGCCTTGCCCTTTTGCCTGTTCTTTGGACTGATGGAGTCTCATTCATTAGAGAGTGACCTGATGGTGACTGTGCCACACTAGTGATGATGTCCCCAGATGCCTGGGGACCAACTCCTTAACCCTGAGGAGAGTTTGACTGATTTTAATTAATAGTACAGTAAAGCTAGTTGGAACCTTAGTATCACCGTTATAGGGGCAGCTAGGTGATGCCTACCCTAGAGTCAGGGTTCAAATCTGGCCTCAGACATTTACTAGCTGTGTAACCTTGGGCAGGTCACTTCACCCTGTTTGCCTCGGTTTCCTCATCTGTAAAATGAGCTGGAGAAGGAAATGGCAAACCACTCCAGCATCTTTGCCAAGAAAACCGCAAAATGGGGTCATGGAGAGTCAGACATGACTGAAACAATTCTACATCACAATTATGAATTAAACTAATATTAAGTGAAAAGATCTTATCCAATTTTATTCCCCACTTTTCTCCCATATGGTTCTTCCATCCTAGCCAGGATACTCTCCTTACTGCTCTGTTCATCAGAAACATTCCCACCACTATACTTTTGCTCATGCTGTTTTCCCACCTAAAACAACCTTCTCTTTCTCCCCAGCTCCTGCCCACTCTTCAAGGTCCAGCTCTGATGTGACATTTATAGCTGGAACTCCAGATTACAGAACTTTGTTATAGCCAATCAATTAATAGCAATTAAAACCATTCTATATTAAGCACTCACTATGTGCCAGGTACAATGTTGAGCTCTGTAGATAGATATAAAGCCATAAGTGAAACTGTTCCACGTCCCTAAGTCTTTGTTCCTCCCCACCCCTGCCCCCTGCTCCCATCTGCAAGGCCAGAGGCAGCAGGGCTGAGTATGAGCCTGGACACATTTGGTTCTAGATAAAGACTTGTTGACTGATAGTAGCATGTTAGGTTTGTTAGGGGAGAGGTAGACTGTAAATTCCCTGAAGGGAGGGGCTTTGATTTTTGTTCCATCTCATAGTACTTTTCATAGTACCTGACATAGAGTAGGCATCTAATAAATGTTTGTTGGATTGATAGAGGCAGTGGAGTGTGGTGGGAAAATCACCATCCAAGGACATGTGGCAGTTGGCAAGATTGATAACCAAGGAGTTCTGGATTTGGGGGCATTCACATATTAGTTCTGCTCAACCGATGGTGATCTTGCTCAGGTTTCTGTACCTGAAAAATGAAGAAGCTACAATAGGTAACTTCAATGTGTCTTTTAGCTCTTAAGGTTATGATCCTCAGACATTTAACCTGAGTCTTGTGTAAAATGGGCATCCTGATACTCACATCACTTCCCTTAAGGGCTATTGCAAGACAATCACTGTAAAAAGGCTATTGGCATAAATGCTTGTAATGTCCCCTTAGTTCTGTTTCCAGACACATGAAGAATCAAGCCATTCATCTTGTAAGTGGAGTTCAAATTATTTCCCCTCCAAACGCATTATCTTATACTTGTCAGTCACAGAGTACATTTGTCCTTATCTCAGCCTCACAAGATAGATTTTCCTCTATTTTTTCCCTGTTGACATTTGACTACTCAGAGGACTGAACTTTGAGATTTCACTTTTTCTCCTACTACATAAGTACATAAGAACGGCCACATTGGGTTGAACTTAGTGGTTCAGGTATCTCAGACTCCTCTGGGTATCAGTGGCTTTATAGGATGTGTTGTGGTTGGGCCTGGCTGTATTCCTGACATCCCTTGAAAGCTCAGCCAAGGATGTTTTTGTTAGTGGATATTCGTGATTTTTGTCATTCATCAATTTGATGAAAATTTTTTTGAACAATATTCTCCTTTCCTTCACCACCGACAACCTTTTTTGCATTCTCCTCTTGGATTTGGAGACAGAAGAACTCTGTTTGATTCTTGCTAGTCCCTGGGCCTCTTTCTTATCTAGAAAATGATTTCCAGGGTCACATCTAGCTCTAAATTCTCTGGGAAAATGAATTTACCAAGGTTCTTGTCCACAAGAATTTTCTTAGGCACAAGTTTCAATGAAAGATCTTTCCTACTCTCAACCTCCATCCTAATATTTTGGGATTTGGTAAATAACTTCATTTGCCTTATCCAACAGCTTCCCATTGCTTCCAGGAGCAAATACAAAATCCTACGTTTGGTTTTCAAAACCCTTCATAACCTTGTCCCCTTCTACCTTTCTGGTCTCCTCACCCCTTATTCCCTAGTGACAGAGGCCTCCTCGATGTTCCACAAACAAGCCACTGCATCTCAGCTCTGGGCCTTCTCTCTGGCTGTTCACCATGTCTGCAATGCTTTCCCTCATCTGCTCTAACTACTGACCTCAGTGGCTTCCTTTAAGTCCCCACTAAAATCTCCCGTTCTAGAAAACTTTCCCCAACCCCTCAGTTCCAGTACTTTCTTTCAATGATTTCTTATTTACCCTGTATCCATTTGTTTGCATGTTGTATCTCCAGTTAGACTGTGAGAGCCTTGAGGGCAGAGACTCACTTTTGCCTCTTTGCACATCCCTTGTGTTTGGAACGGAGGAGGTGCTTAATAAATATTTGTTGAATTGAAATCCAATATATTACAAATTTCAATCAATTTCCATCAGAGCATTTGCCTTCCTGGGCCAAAGAATTTCAATCTTTTCAGTTCTTTTGCAGTTATCAGTCTTCCTCCTTTCCCTTGTGAACTGTATCCTCTGAATTTCCTCTAGTTCCCATAAACCTTGAAATTTCAGCAGTTAGGACTGACCACAAGATTCTAGGGGCAGATATATCACAATTTTATCTATAGGTAAGAAAAATTTTGGGTGGGTTATTTCCAAAACCCTTCTCTCCCAGGGGAATTTATAAAAAATGGTCTCAGTGTTTCTCTATGAGATTCTTTAACTTTAGTTTCCTAAGCTTTCCCATTAAAAAAAATTCCTCTAATCTCATGCTGATGATTTTTAAAAAATAGTGTTGGTGTGGCTCTTTGGAAGTCTAACCAGACTGCCATCTAAATAGATTGCTTTCCTGTCAATATGGTGATTTACATACTGGAAGAAAGTTGGGGTAGATCAGTGAGGCATGATTTCCCTTTGTTTAGATTTATTTCATTGAACCCTATAATAAACACAGTATTATTCTGCTACTCTACATGCAAGTATCTTCAAGGACTAAATTAATTGTACAGATGGAAATACTCAGACCGCCTGGTCCACACTGGCTTCGTATTTCTACTGTGATATTAGTTTGGGGAAGCACCACTCAGGTAATGAGCTTGGGAGGTCTCTTGTAGCTTGGTCTTTCAGTCACATCAGTTCTGCTTCATGGATGTGTTTAGAGGGTATTTCAACTCCTGTTTTCACTGGTGTGGGTACTTAGTCAATGGGGCCCCTCTGAATTTAGCTAGGTAGGTCCTTGGTTAACACACAGTTCATCGTCTTTCCAGAATGATAGGACCTACTCAGTGGTTAAGGTCTGTTGGTATAGCCTTTGAGATGCCAGGTTTTCCTCTGTTGAAGAGAATAAATGATGGGTGCCTTCAAGTATTTAAAAGACTATAATATGGAAGAGGGACTAGATTTATTCTTGAAGTTGTGAAACACATTTAGGCTTGGGGAAAGGAAGAACTTCCTCATGTTGAGCTATCCTAAAATGGCTTGGGCTGACTCAAGAAGTCATTTTCCATTGAAAACAACAATGACAAACAAAGGCAATAATAATGTAGGTTCCTGGTCATACTTGGGGAGAGGCTGCCAATGTTTATAGGATTCTCCCGGGGCAGACTGAACAGGACACAAGAGCAGCCCTATGCCCATCTCCATTATGCTCCAGACCAGCCAGGATGCCTACAATAACCACGTTGATGCCCCAGCCTCTGCATGGCTGTAATAAAAAACACCGATATACCGTGTGCGAGTGTGTGTGTGTGTTTGTGTGATTAAATTTGTCCTCTGCTACTAGTTGAGGGTCTCTTTCTGAGAACGGTAGTGGCCCTGGTTAGAGAATGTTTACATGGACTTCCAGCCCCGGTCGACTTCCTCATTTTGGTTGCTAGACTTTAAGCTGCCCTCCTGGGATCACATCATGATGCTCATTCGGATTGTCCAGACTTATTCCACCCTGACCCTCCCAACACGGGTTTTAACTTGTGGTGGGGGAAACTTTCCTCATTCACACACATCTCACCATTATCTTCCAGAGGAAAGTTAGCTCTGGTGCTCTGGAAAGGACTTGGACATCCTTGGGAAATGGACATCTGGGGAACCAATCTGGAGAGGGTCAATGCCTAACTACTAGAAACCAAAGGAAGTGATGGGAGTAATGACCTAGGAAGGAACCTTAAAAATGACCCAATCCTACCTCTTCATTTGACAGATGAGTAAACTGGGCTCTCAGAGGGGTTGTGACTTGTCCAGGTCATATAAGTTGTCTGTCACAGAGCCAAGATTGGAACCTGGGTCCTCTGGTTCCAACTCAACACTCTTTCTACTACACCATTTCACAAAACCCAGAGAAGTGTCACCAGCCAGTCTGGGACAGGGTTAAATTCAAAAGGGATAATAGGCTAGCTCTGAGTTCAGGGGCCACTTGTTTCCAGAAGCTAAGATAATCCGAACAGCAAGAAATGAAGCCAAGATGGCAGAGGTAAGCTCTCTGGGTGTGGCTGCCCAAAGCAGGGCTCAGAAGGGCCTAGCGAAATACCCCAGGGCCAGGTGCACAGAGTGAAGTCTGATGAGATCTAAAAATATCTCTCTCCCTCCCTCTCCCTCCACCTCTGCCAGCTGCTGATGTATGGTCCAGGCTGCCCTCTTGTGGCTTTAGTTGGCCAGACAAGTGGTGATAGTCAAACCAGAAAGGTCTTCATGCACTCACTATCTTTTCTCCCGTGTCAGGAGTCAGATTCTTTTCTACTCAGTCTGTGGACCTGGGCAAGATCAGCTCCGTCTTTATGGCCTTCCCAGATAGCTCCCATCTTTCTGACCCAGGATTCTCGGACAGAAAGAAAAGTTTCCTCTAACAAACAGCCAGACATACTTGGTTTGGGGCTCTGGATGAAGCCAGCATCAAACATCTGCCCCTCAGATGACTAGCCTGGGGTGGCCAAAGAACAGAACAGCCTTGGCCTCTGGACAAATATCGCCACTAAAAAACAGCTTAAACCCCAGGTGCTGTTTCCTCCTGGTGGTTTACATCTCTTGCATAAAGGGAAACTGAGAGCGTTCAGGGTTTGCTCTAGCAAAAGGTGACTTTGGTTGCTCCCTTTCTAAAGCTGGGGGGAAGGACAACTGGCAAAATTCCTCAAGGAAATTTTCTTCCTAACTGTCAAACCTACAGTGACTTGGAAACTTCAGCAGGGCGGGGGAGTGCGGCTCGCTGGAGGACGCTGGGGTTTGGGGTCACAGGAGGGACCTGGTGCCGGCTCTGGCTTTGCCACTGACTACCTGTGTGACCTCAGGTAAGTCACATCCTTCTGGTCTGTCTCCTCATCTGTAAAATAAGCAGGTTTGGAACTCGACCTTTGGGGTCTCTTCCAGCTCTGGTTATAATGAAAATTATTGGTAAATTCTAAAGCAAGAGCAGTTACAAATAGGTATCTACTAACAGTGACACACCAGTTTTTTGTCTTTTTAAAGATGATTTAGAGAAATTTTAAAAAGAACAAACTTTCTGACCAGACTAGAATTTGATTGGATAAAAAAAGTGTATTGGATTTCCAATACTAAATAATAAACATGAAATTGTTTTTTTAAAAAAAGCCATGGAGTATACAACATGTACAACAGAAAAACCAAAAACCAAAAAAAAAAAAAAAGGGAAGAAAGAGTGTACAGAAAGGCAGAATTCTACATAGTCCTTCAGCTTCTCCTACATCAGATTAATAAATCAATGTACAGGTTTGTTCCAAATTGTTTGGAAGAAAGCTGCCATCCCACAGCTTAGCTATCACCCTAGAAGATACACAATATTTCAGGTCCCAAATCACAAGATAATGTAAGAAAATGTATTAAGGGGTGAAAAAAATTAATACACAGTATATTCTAACTAGAATAAAATGTTTTTCATTTTCTTGTATAACCTTTAAAAAAAACCCAACTTTGAACAGTTGTTTAAAAAATAAGCCATCATTGAAAAATACCCCCCCAACCCGACCCCCTCCCAAATTTCATGGCAATATTAACAGTCTGAAGGGGTGTACAACAGTGCAGCAATATTCACAAGGAGCCACCAACTTGGAATACGGGGCATACATTTCTTTGGGCAAAGGTTAGACATTTTTGCAAGGTAAACACCGCTGCCCTCCCCTGCCCTCATTGGAGTAAAGAGGTCTATGTGTTATTTCCAAGGTACCGTCTAGCTTCCGGCTATACCTGAATATTGTCAATAGACTGTGGGGCCAGCTGGGCCAGAGATGGGAGTTCCAATGCTGTACTTTTCACTGGCTCAGCCTAATAAAGAGTTCGTCATTTAGAAGAGTACACAAAAAACCCAGAAAATGAGAAAAAACAATCTTTTCACGAGGAAGTTTAAAAGCCAAGCTAGCCCATAGCTAGGTGTGGCAGTGCTCGGTCCCGCTGGGTAGTGGGCTGATCTGCGTGTGCAATGCTCACCAGCTGTCTTGGATCGCTGGCCCTTATCTTTGGGCCCCTGGGTTAGTTACAGGGCAGAAATCTACTCACCCACCACCCTCCTTCCTACTTGATTAAATAAGCCTCAGCTTATTTATGAGGCCCACAGGTGAGGGTGAGGAACGGGGTGAGGAACGGGGTGGGGGGGTGGGGGGGTGGGGAGGAGACGAAGAAGGGAGGGCAGGCTGCTGAGATCAGCCCCAGCTGTGGGGGCAGGCTGCTGGGGTTCCCTCTTTTGTCCCTCCTCTCCACCCCTTCACTCCAGATACTCAGTAAGTGAGACTTCACGCTTTCCAAATATATTCTTCACAAAATACTTTCATCAACTTGTTTTCCTTGGAACAAAAGATTGTAATACAGCTGACAAGGCTGTTTCATGAGAAACTTCAGTTTTGGGGAAAGGCTTTACTTTGTAGCCCAGCTCTTCTCCAGCTAGGAATCCTGGCTAAATGCTGGGTTGATGGGAACTTGGGAGAGGAAGGATTGTCTCAGGCCTGCTGCTGCCTTCAGCTCCGATCCCTTCAGGCTCTCCCTTCCCCAGCCCAAACAGCAGAAGTGTGCGGATTGCAGCTCTGCTGCCCGTGTGAGAGCTGGCTTCTTAGGAGACCCTCGAGTCATCACTGGCAGCCTGGAATAAGAGGAAGAGGCCCTATGCTCAGCATCACAGCCTGAGCTGGACGGGACCTTGGAGCTCATTTACTCTAACCCTCTCATTCAGAGATGAAGGACATTTCTAGAAATCTGCTGTCAGATTTCGCAGGCATGTAAAGCATTGCTAGGATGCTGGAAACCCTTACTCCCGCTGACTTTCCCAGCTTGGAAATGCAGCCCCCTTGGTCTTCAGCTACTTTTCTGATGAGGAGTTCTCAGCTGAAAGAAGAGTCTCCAAGCACATGTGACCACTAGGGCAAAGCTGCCTAAATCCAAAGGCTGGCCACACGTGAAGAGCACTCTTAACCAAATTCAAATGAAACTGAGTGCAAATGAGTAACAAGAGAGGCTGTAATGTGACAAGGAAGGACACGAAGAATGCTTCCAGATTCTGCAGGATCCTGGAAGAGAGGACAGAACTGAGACAATCATGGAACCTCCCTGGCCCTTCCACTCCCTCCACTTCTTCCCACCCACCCTAATCCCACCCTTCCCCAATACTGAAACTGCACAAAAAGTGCCAACAAACAAATCTTTCAATGTTACATTTCATTCAAATAGATCTGTAATCTCACAGTGATGAGAGGAGAAAGTCAGGCCTTTAATAATTATAATAAAAAAATAATAATAATAAAAAAGCTTACAAATAGCAATGCAACATCCCTCCCACTGGCCCCCCTCCCTCCCAAGTGATGGGCTGACTGTTGGCAGAGGACACAGTACTCAGAATAAAAAACAAACTCAGAACCCCTAGAACAAGCCACACTGTCAATGATTTTCCATACACAAGAGAAACAAGCAGTCAAATGCCAGGCCAGGCTGTGGAAAACGACACTCTAATTTTTCTTTCTTTTTTGGATTACATAAAAGGCTTTCCCTTTAAAAAAAAGATAAAATAAAATAAACAAATAAAATTGTACACAAACGCCAATGTCCAACACTCAATAAAGGTGGTGCAGTCGCAGCACTGAGGCGAAACCTGGTGGGAATCTCAGCCCAGATACCACCCCTGGCCTTTCCCCAGGACGCTCCGTGGTGGCATAAGGTGCCCACTCCATGCGGCGTCAGAGGCAGAGGGCCTCGAGCTGCCCCGACCATGACTTCATCCACAACAGCGCAGGTGGTCGGTCATCTTGTGAACTGGCAGCAGCGCTGATGCGCTGGCTGGCTTTTGTCCTCGACCCCTACGCTCTCGTGCGCTGTCCTCTCACTCTGTACAATTCCTTGTTTTCCAAGGCCAAGTCCCAAGACTTAGGGGATGGGGTTTGGAGTCACATCTTGTGAAGGCCGTCATGCTGTTGTGATGGCGTTAAGATCCTTCATGAGTCCTTCCAGGTGGGCCATCTCTTTGGTCAGCTCGTCCGGTTCATAGCTCTGTGGAAAAGGCCACTGAGTTAGCATATGGGTCAAACAATCGAGAAGCCTACATAAAGCCCCAACAATGTGCCAGGTGCAGGGATACGGATTAACATACTCATTAAGCAGCTACCTCTTACCAGGTGCTCCCTATGTATGTAGGCATAACAACAAAAACAAGTCTGCCCTCAAAGAGCATGCATTCCACTGGGAGAAATCACATGTGCACAGATAAGTAAATTATACAAAATAAATACAAAGCCACGTCCGGGGCAAAGAAGGGGAGCACCCAGTGCTGAGGGCCCCTTATAGAGGGAATCACACTTAAAGGCAGAGGGGAGGAGGGAGTGCATTTCAGCGAAGGGGGGCAGATGTATATTCAAAGGTCTACAAATAGGGGACGGATGGGAGAGCAGCAGGAAGGCCAGTTCTGACAGACCATGGGGTAATATGCAGTAAGTCTGGAAAGACAGGTTGGAGGCAGCTTGTGAAGGTCTTTAAAGGTGAACAATGGAGCTGCATTTTCTAAGAGACAAGAGGAATCAGGGGAGCTACTAGTCAGATGTGCTTCAGGAAGGAGGAGGATAGCAGTCGATTAGGAAGCTGAGTGAAAGGTGATGGTGGCTGAGACTTGGGTTTAGGCTGAAACTCAGATGGATGGTAAGAAGCGATGGAGAAAAAAAATCTATCATCAAGGTGGAAACACAAAGACTTGGCAGTGGATTGAATGTGAGGGGCAGAAGAGAGAAGTCACTCAAGCCCACCTGAAGTCTAGCTTGATAAGGAGCCTCCTACCCAGGGCAAGAAGGGCAAACAGAACAAAAGCTGCTGCTTTTATGTTTGTATTCTCCCTCTTTGACACCCCCCCCCCATTAATTTTTGTTGATAATGTCCAACTGTACTGGTTATTTTGTAAAGAAGATTTTAGGAAAATGTTACAAACCTGAAGACAAGCAACAAAAACCAATTCCTCACTGAAGAGCTCCCCCTACACTGGTCTGGGGAGGTGAAACCTCCCTTTCCTCAACAAGCTGAAGAATCCCACAGCCCCTGGGCTCTCACACCCATGGGGACCCCTGGACACCAGCTCTAGAGTCTCTGTGGTACACAGAATGCTGGGGGGAGAACAGCCTGCCCAGGCCGGGCGGGTGTGCTCACATTTTTCCTTGATTGTTTTGATGTCTGCATCACTATGGGCAAAATAAGAGAAACTTTTCTGTTAAACAATCAAAATTATTTTCTGGCCCCCTTCACTAATGAAAATGTACTGAATCGGGGTGGAGCCAAGATGGCAGAGTAGAAACAGCTCGTCCAAGCCTCTCTGCCCCCAGATTCCCCCCAAACTATGTAAAAGGGGACTCTGAACAACTTCTGGAGCCCCAGCACCCACAGAATGACACAGAGAAGCTAACCTCCCGCTGAGGTCAGCCCAGCAGCCCTGCAGGAAGGACCAGAGCAGAGGTCTGGGACCTGGCAGCGCGCAGAGCGCAGGAGCCGAGCTGAGCCTAGGTCCTTCTGAGCCGAGGTTTTAGCCCCAGGGCGGCAGGGCCAGCAGCCAGCTGGAGGAACCCCAGAACACCAGGAGCTGTGGCGACTCCAGAATTATCAACATAGACATGCCTAGGACAAAGTAAGAGGTTAGTGTCCTATGGACTCTGGGACCTGTATTTGGGGAATGCGTCAGCTCCCTCCCCTGGGGGCTAGAAGCCACTGAGGAGACGCGCCATTTTGTAGTTTTCAGAGGCATTTCCGGCTCCCAGCCTACAAATCGTGGGGAGATCCAGCCATCAGTCTTGGGGGGTAATCGCTCTTGCTTTAACCTCCCTGGATCTGGATTGTGATCTAGGGTGGAAGTTGTGGGTGGGTTTACAGCTTGCCAGAAACGGAAGTTGCCCCCCACACGTTTGGGACGAAAATTCCTCTAGCTGGCCTTAAAGCCATAGTGTGGCAACAAGCCCAAAAGTCAAGCAATTAAGTGGCAACATGCCAAGGCAAGGAAACAGAAAAATGCAACCCTAGACTCCTATTTTGGGGGCATAGAGTGGGAAAAGGACTGTGAGGTCAGAAGCCCTGCTCCAAAAGCCCCAGGGGAAAACATGAGAGGGTTGCAGGCCATAGAGGACCTTAAGAAGGACTTTAAAAATCAAATAAGAGAAGTGGAGGAAAAATTAGAAAGAGAAATGAGAAGGATGCAGGAAAAGTATGAAATGAGGTCAACAGCCTGACTGAGGAAAACAACACCTTAAAAAATAGACTAGCTCAAATGGGAAAGGAGGCCCAAAAGGGCAATGAGGAGAAGAATGCCTTAAAAAGTCGAATTTGCCAGATGGAAAAAGAATCTCAAAAGTTCACTGAGGAGATTCATTTCCTTCAGAGTTAGACTGGAGCAAATGGAAGCTAATGACTTTATGAGAAATCAAGATGCTGTTAAGCAGATCCACAATCAAAGATTAGAAGACAATGTGAAATATCTCATGGGAAAAACCACTGACCTGGAAAATAGATCCAGGAGAGACAATTTAAAAATTATTGGACTACCTGAAAGCCATGATCAAAGAAAGAACCTAGAAATCACCCTTCAAGAAATTCTCAAGGAAAACTGCCCTGATGTTTTAGATCAGAGGGCAAAATAGAGGTTGAAAGAATCCACAGATCACCTCCTGAAAAAGATCCCAAAAAGAAAACTCCCAGGAATATTATAGCCAGGTTCCAGAATCCCCAGATCAAGGAGAAAATACTACAAGCAGCCAGGAAGAAACAATTTCAATATTGTGGAAACACAATCAGAATAGCCCAGGACCTGGCAGCTTCTACACTGAGGGATCGAAGGGCATGGAATATGATATTCCAGAGGGCAAAAGAACTGGGAATGAACCCAAGGGTCACCTACCCAGCAAAACTGAGTATTTTGTTTCAGGGGAAAATATGGTCATTCAGTGGAATAGAGGACTTTCAAGCATTCTTGAGGAAAAAACCAGAATTGAATAGAAAATTTGACACCCAGACACAAGAAGGAAGAGATGCCTGAGAAGGTAATCAGGGAAAAGAAATCAAAAGGAACTTATCAAAGTTGAACTATTTACATTCCTATATGGAAAACAATAACTGTGACTGATGATATCTTTCTCACTATGAAAATAATGGAAGAAGGGGGTGTGGTCATATGAATACATATGTGAATGTGTGTGTATATGGTTACAGTTACATATGGATAGAGGCATAGGTTGAATTTGTTGGGAAGGGAGAATACTCAAGGGATGAAATTATGAGGTGAGAGGAAAGTGGCAAGAGGAGATGGGGAGAGACATGGTAGGGTAAACTATCTCATGTAGGGGAAGTGGTTGCAAAGGAGGGGGAGAATAAGGAAGGCTAAAAAGGCAAAACCACATTCACATTGAATTTGGTTCAGCGAGAAAATGACATACATACTAAATGGGATATCTCAACCTGCAGCAGGATAGGGGGAAGGGGGATGAGAGGAGGGATGATGGATGGGAGGGCATCCTTGGGGTGAGGGGAGGTTGGAAGTACCCACTATAGAAGAGGGACAGGATCATGTAGGGAATGGACCAGGTGGGGGGTGGGATGAGTGGGAGGGAATTATAAGCAGCCTTGTACAATATATCTACTATGATAATGTTTTGCATAGCTAGACATGTACAACATACACTGAATTACTTATCTCCCCAGAGGGAATGGGTGACAAGGGAGGAAGGAAATGGATCTGAAATTTGAGGTCGTAACATTAAATGTTTCAAATATATATAAATAAAAAAAAAATGACCCACAACAACAACAACAACAACAAAAAAAGAAAATGGACTGAATCAAATGGACATTCTGCCTGAGGGGACTAAAAGAAAACCCAAATCCTCCCACTGCTCTGATGCTGCCTTGGCAGAAGCAAGGAGAGATGCCAGCTGAGAGACAGTGAGATCCCTCATAGGATTCTGGAGCTGCACACACTCCTCTGCCTAAGTGTGGACAGAGCATGCCAAAGGTCATATTCAAGGTCAAGATTTCTGTTGGGAATGATGTTGAGACAGTGACATTCCAACCCACTAATTGATGTACATAGGTTTATGCCAAATGGAAATTTTTTTTTTTGTCTGGTCAGTTCTATCAATTGACAAGAATAAAACCTTCTTGGATATTTGTCTCTGAATCCTGCACCCCCATAGCTTATCCCCACCTGGGGTGAGGCCTGTAGGAGAGCAATGGGAAATGCAGGAGGCTAAAAGATGTTTGTTAGTGCTCCCAACGAACGGTGGTGGAGACCTGATCCTGCAGGACTGTGTCTCCTCACCACTGATGAGACCCTGGCCGAGTCACAGTAAGCCCTCTCTGCCCCAACTCCCCCCTCACCTCCAGCTGGACATCCTCGATCCTCTAAGATAGGATGGGAGTAACTAAAAGCCAAGTGGCACCGCTGGGTGGGGGAAGCACTTCTGCCAGGTGAATGGGACTTGCTTCCTAAATCGGGTCCACAGATTAACAAGACCTGACTCCCTGAGCCACTGCCAGGAAGGGGTGTCCAGCCCTGCGGCCTCTCTCCTGAGCTCCAGCCTCACACGGGACACCTCCCATGGCACAGCCAGTTGTTAGGTTGTGCCAGTCATGGCTGCCTCCTCGTGACCCCATCTACCGTTCTCTTGGCAGAGACACTGCAGGGTTTTGCCATTTCCTTCTCCAGCTCATCTTGTAGATGAGGAAACTGAGGTAAACAGGGTGAAGTGACTTGCCCAGGGTCGCTCAGCTACTAAGTCTATGAGGCTGGATCTGAACTCAAGAGGATGAGTCTTCCTTCCTTCAAGCCCAGGCTCTATCCCCTTCACTAGCTCACTGCCTCTGTAGCGTGTCCTGCAGGCATCTCATCATTAACATTTCCACAACTGAACTCATTAGTTTTCCCTGGAAACATACTAATTTCTGCCAAAGGCACCATGATTCTTCTGGGCAGCCAGGTGTGTCCAGGCACCTTGCACTCTCTGACATCACACACCCACATGCATTTACATGCTGTGCCAGCCCCTCTTGCCTATATGATGGGGAAGGTCACTCTTTTGGTCTCCCTGCCTCCAGCCTCCCCTCCCATTCATCCTTCCCATGGCTGCATTTCCAGGAGCTGATCATGGCCCTCTACTTAAACTCCAGCCTGGCATCTCAGGCCCCCCCGCAAACGTGGCCCCCTTCCTGTCTTCTCAGAGCAGCCCGGCCCATCTCCCTGAGGGTCCTCTCTGGGCCCCATCTCTGGGCTGTGGCTGGAAGGCATTCCTTCCTCACCTCGGCCCCAGTCTTCAGGTCTCTGGGCTCCCCCTTCTCAAAAGGACTTCGTATTTACTGTGAACATATTCATGCACATTCATGCTCTTGCCCCCACAGGACATCAGCACTTTGGAGGGAGGGACGGTCTCATTTCTGTCTCCCTGAGCAGAGCCTGGCACATATAGGGGCTTTAGGAAATGCCTGCTGGCTGGCTGGCTGAAGGAGCAATCAGCATTTCCCGGAGGGCAGCCATCACAGCCCCAAAGCTCAAAGCTTGGAAGCCATTCTGGAGCCATCTGCGTTTACCAGAAAGTCCTGATGGCAGATGCTTTGGCATTCTGTGCTTCTGTACTTGTCTTAAGGAATGCTGAGCTGAGAACAGCTGAGTTACCAACAGTCAAAGGCAGGAGCCCCAAAACAACACAAGACTCAGCACTTGAGGCCCTCCTGTTCCCTGCCTATTCTGTGAACTGCAAGCTCAGGCACAGCCACATTCCTCCCAGTTCACAAAGCCAGACTCAAGAATGAAGGAGGATGACCAAGATGGCCACGTGAAGACCAGAGGGAAAGGAGCCGACAGAAAGGATGGGATGGGAGTGTCCGGAGGCCAGCTGCTAGAATGCTGGGACACCTGGGTCCAAGCCCAACCAGAATAGCCCCAAACTGAGCCGGGAACCACTCGCATGCTCCTGGGAGGCTCGGTCAGGCCTGACGCAGGCCACAACACTGTCTACTTACACTCTCTGAGTCGTCCAGCATCCTCGTGGTCTCCTGCACGTCGGGGGCACTGGGAACAATCACTGGCATGGGAGGCCGGCTTCTCCCCAACGTCCCAATCGACGCCGTCTTCACGGAGTGAAGGTGATGGTTAGGAGCTGAGAAGGAAAGTATGCACTGTCAAGAATGGGCTTAGCCACAGCCCCCGAGTGACCACAGGCCACCAGTCATTCACTTAGCAGGGGGCAGGCAGTTCCCAACACTCTCTGAGGTACAGACACCAGGAATGATGGGGATTCTGAGGCCAGAAGGGGTCAGAGAATAATACTGATGGAGTCCTACAGAAAGGGAGGGGAGAAGGGAACCGAGGTCTCCTCTAGACGGTCAGCCTGCACTGGCTCTGAGTCTCCCCACTCACCTTGCTGGGACAGTAATGGCGTGCTCGGTAAGGTGGGGTCATAGGTGGGGGGCCCTGGGGACGGCACTGCCGGCACAGCAAAGCTCTTCAGTGGGTGAGAGGGGCGGACGTGGGCTGTGGGAAGGCTGGGGCCAGAGCCTTCTTCCTGGGCGCCGGCCAAATAGGAGGAGCCAGCAGCCCCCTCTGGGTCTGGATGGTCAGCACAGCATGTCTGAGATGAGGAAGCTGGCAAGGTGTCCGTGCTGGGGGTGTTCCGAACTGATTCTATGCCAAAGAAAGGAGAAACGTTAGCAGTTCTTGAGTCCAGGAGGGTGTTAAAGCTTAGGTTTAGGCCCCTTCTAAGGCAGGGGTCAGTCAGACCATTTGGGCTGACACTTCTTCCAAGGGAACTGATTTTCAACAATGGTGACATTAAGGATGAACTGCTCTAAAAAAATCCTAGCAGCATGAAGATGTGTCCCTATTGCCTTTTCTATTTAGCCAATAGTTTATAAGTTCAATTCAATAAACACTCATTAAGTATCTCTGTGTCCTAAAAGGCACCAGGAAAGATACCGAGCACACTGGGTGAGAGAAGATCTAACATTGCCCCTGAAGGAGCTTGTGCTTATTCTAGGAGGGGTACATGAAGCCAATCCATAAATAACTATGATACACATCATAGCTGAACAAGTGCACGAGAAAAGTCCAAATGGAGTGAAATGAAACATTTATGAAAGGGAAGATAACTCAGGGCTGGCAGATCAGGAAGGTTTTATGGAAGAAGAGATAGGGAAGGGAGGACCCCAGATGGGGAAAGCATACAAAAGCAAGGAGGTGAGAAAGACAGGGACAAGGGAGGGAACCGGTAATAGAGTGGTGTGACAGGCTAGAAATGCAGGCTGGAGCTAGGCTGTGGAGTCCAGAATGAGAGACTCTCAGCAGGTAATGGGGAGCCACAGTCAAGAGTGACCCTGTCAGATCTGGGCCGTCAGGATGCTGCTGCAGTCATACCAGGAAGAGACAGGAGAGCCTGAAATAGGGCAGCAGCAGGGGGAGTACAAAGGAGGAGGCAGATACAAGAGGTGGATACATCATGTGTATGGAAGTAGGACGGTGTCACCAGTGGGGAGGAGGGAGCTGGAAAGAGGTCAAGGTGGGTGGTGCTTTGGACACGCTGACCGTGAGATGAGCACAAGGCACCCAGGTCATGATGTCTAGCAGGCAGCAGCAATGAGGGATTCTAGCTCAGGGAGAGAGAAGAGCTTCAGGGTAGATGTAGGAACCATTTGCATCAGGGCCTGTCAAGGAGTCACTTCTCTGACATGTACCTGACTACACAAGTGTGGCTGAAAGGTGATCACTAACACCATGGAGGGGATAAGGTCAAGGAATGAGAAAGAAGTGTAGAGAGGACCAAGGACAGAGTCTTGGGGAATGCAAAACTGGAAAAGAAAACAGAAGTTTCTCTGAAGTCCTCTGAAATAAGCAAATGGGGAAAAAGAGGTCAGGAAAGCCTATACAAAGAAGGTTCCTGATAATCCATCCCTCATATATAAAAGTTAATGATTCCTGATTCTAACTGTTTTATAGCCTTAGGTGACAATCTGTGTGCTTTGTTCTATCCACTTTTACTTCCCAAGCACTTGTGAGGTACCCATCCCCAGCCCTCGCTTAGGAGTTGGGAGGCATCGAAGGGAGAAATCACGGCCATAGTCATTGATATAGTCACAGAGATCTGGACAAGACTACCACACTCCTAGGTAGGAGTCCCAGATGGAGCCACAGAGCTGGAAAGGCTCTACGAGGCTGCTGAGGTCGGTCTGTACTTGGACAGGAATCAGCAATCTCCTTTGGCTTAAAGAGAGCTAGTAAGGGGGGACTCAGAGCCTTTCAAGTCAGACTGTCCGATTTTGGGGCAGCTCAGACTGTCAGAAAGCTTTTCTTGAGATGTGTTCTACTCTCATTGCTCCTCCTTCTGACCTAATCGAATCCTCCTTTCATATGACGAGCCCTTCAGCACACCTGAAGATAAGCACCACATGCCCTGAGCCTTCTGGTCTGCAGGGGCCCCCGGGGCACAGCGACTCCCAGGGCCATCTCAGATTTCTGATCCCCCCCCCCGCCATGTCTCCTCCACAGCCCTCTCACCACTCAGTGGGCTGTAGCCTGCTCTCCCTGTCCCTACTGCTCCTTCTGTGCTTCCAACCCTTGGTGTCCCTTTAAACCTCAAGTCTCTCCTTTATATTTTAGTTAAAATGAACCAAATAAATGCCTTTATTAAATACCATATCTGACTCTATGCTGCTGAATGCACTGGCCCATCCTAGGGACTTGGATAGCGGCATAGACAGCACGTTCATAAAATCTGGGGATTACACACACAAAGCTGGCAAGGACGGTTAGATATTCGGACAGACAAGAAAACTCAGTGGGGATCAATATAAAGTCTTAGGGTCATAGATTCAGAGCTCTATCTGAGGCCGACTCTATCTTTTGTTTTGTCTGAGAGGAGACAGAGGCCCGGGGTCACATGGAGTAAGAGGCAGAGCCAGAATTTTCACTCAGGTCTCAACAGTCCTTTCCCTCTGTTTCCTTAGCTTAGACCTCTATTAAGGTCTTTTTCCTAGATAATATGTTCCCATTTAATCTGTGTTACAAATTTTCAGGGTGAAGCTTAAACTGAGAAGGCTGTTTTCTAGCCAAGTTTTATCAAATGAGATAACATGCTTTGTAAACCTTAAAGTGGTACATAAGTGTTGGCTATCATTATTGTTGTGGTTCACAAAGTCAATCTAATAATCAGGGAGAGAGGAGGGGCTTGGTGCTGGGTTGTCTATACTAGTCCATGAGGTACCAGGAGGCCCCGGCTCATTGAAAGACGCCTTGCTCTTTTCCTGGGGTCCAGCTCTGCTGGGGGCAGCAGCAGTCATCTTGTTAATGTGGAGAGGGAGAACATAGGTATCAAACACCTCTGAGGCCAGTCCAAGTCAGATTAAGATGCAATCGGGAAAAACTTAACAAAATAAGTAAAATACAGTAAATCATGGATGACACTAAGGTGGTTTTCTAAGTCAGTATGTGGTCCATGGTTTGGTGGCCCCTGTTTCTGTCTGAGCTGGCATGGATACAGCCAATCAGACTTTTATGGATGTGGTGGCCCTGGCTTCCCTTCATGTTGTATGTCAGTGGAGCCATACCAGCATCAATTTCAGATAGTTCTTCACTCACAGAAGCAAAGGCACTGAAAACCCTACACAATAAAACAAGGCCATGTGTCTGCCTCCAGGGCAGCTCAGAGTTACACCTCAGAACCAAAGGGTTTACAGAGAGAGATGCGGGAGCTGTGGTGAGCCCGGGGAGGCTGATGACTCCAGCACTAACAGCAGGGTATGGTAGCCACAGCTGGGTGGCACAGTGGGCACAGCACAGAGCAGGCCTCAGACACTTCCTAGCTGGGTAACCCTGGTGGAGTCCCTTATGTTTGCCTCAGTTTCCTCAACTGTAAAAAGTGAGGTCACAATAGTGCCTATTTCCATGGCTGTAACAAGAATAGAATGAGATATCTGCAAAGGACTCAGCACGCTCCCTGGCCCCGAGGGGGCCTTAAAAAGTGTCCGCTCCCTTTCACTAAAAAAGCGAACATGACACTAGGCAATATTAAGAGGGCCCCAGCTGCGACCAGGGAAGTGATAATCCAATCATAGGCAGAGGCATCTTTTCAGATCTTAAAAAGGACACAGAGGATATGCCTGAGAGTGTTCAGAGGAGGACAAAGGGAGGGTGAAGGGCCTCAAATTCACCCCATCTAATGAAGCGGGGACATGCTTGGGTTAGAGCAGAAAAGACTCATTGCAGTGCTCTCAGCCTGGTCAGGCTGCTGGTCAGCAGGTCTCTGGCCTTGTCCTGCTTAGCCTCAGGGCAGTGCAAAGAGCCAGGGGAGGAAAAGGCCAAGAAGCAACTTAAGGCACGACATCAGAACAGTCACCTAAGAACGAGCAGGGGCTCCAAGGAGATGGCAGGCTCCTCTCCTCCCCCTCCCCATGCCCTCCAACAAACCCAGGCTGGATGTCTGCTGGGTCAGCTGCAGAACAGGCTTCTGTCTAGGCATGGGCTGGACCGGACAGCCTTGGAAGCCCCTTCCTCTTAGGAGGCCTTATGATGCTGATGTTTAGGCTTAAAAAAAGGCTAGAAACCCTTTGAAAAATTGACTGTAAAGTAATATTCAGTAAATCCCCTCTTACATAAGCTTGGCATATCAGGGACAGATAACCATAACCACACTGATGCACAAGCATAAGTTCCAAAAAGAAGAATGTGATTGTGAAAAGTGTGTCAAGTGGGTTTTTGTGCATCAGAACCTACCCCTCACACGCTTCTCTTGATTTCTAGCTGAGCTCCATTGGCTCCTACCCTACCATTTACTTTCTTTTGCCTCTGGAAGCTACTGTGTCCAAGTTATTTAACTACATTAAAGAGCTGACACTTTAAAAGCCACTGAAGCAAATTCTTTTCTCAAGTAAAGAATCCTTTTGAAAGCAAACTATTCTAATTTTTCTGTTTGGTAAATGGATTCTCATGTGCTCGATTCTCTTTCTGTTTTCTAGTATTCTTACATTCTTGTGATTAATGCTAAGCGGGTTTCAGATGAACTGATGCCTTGGCACACAGACACATGGATAAATTAAGGAGGCTCCATCCTAAGAGGCCCAATTACCAAGGAAAACATCCCTGGGCACTGGGACCTTTCACCCACTGTCTGCTCTTTCTTCAGGACTATTCTAATCACACTATTCTTTGCTAAATACTCTGCATGTATCTTTTATATAAACATTTGTGTTCATATTGTCTCCTCATTAGACTAAGCTCTCTGTAGACAGGGGCTGTTTTCTGCTTTGTCTGTGTATCCCTAGAGTTTAGCATGGTGCCTGGTACACAGTAAGCACTTAATACATGCATGTCAGTTGATTTCCAAGCTGAGACGTTGTTAGTAGATGGTACAAGGCTTTCTGACTCCTTCAGGCTACATGGCTCCGGTTTCAAGTCAGCCCAAGACTGAAGCCTAATCCCTCCACACAAAGTCGAGGTATAGACATGAAAGGTGCAGAGGAGATTGTCCTCACTGTTGCCTGCCTGCCTGCCCCCCCACTCACCCCCAGATAAGCCTGGCATTCTTGATGTTCTCACAGATGGTAAAACAACTTCAAGAACTGAATTCCAAGGAAGACACAGTTTACTATGTTACTTAATCCTACTAAACCAACATTACAATTGTCTAAAAGGAAAAACAATTCCAATTTGTAAAGATTAGGTAACTATTAAGTATGTTCTTTCCTTCTAATTTGTCATAGATTTAAAGGAGAAATAAACAATAGAAGAAACTACTGAATACAGATGCAAGCTTATGACCTTACAAAAGTAAGGTTATTGATTAAAATCACATACCTTACAATGAACACTCAAAACAGGGGAGAAGGACTGGAGGTGAATTTTAGAAACAAAAAAGAATCAGTTTAGGAAAATCTTAGTTTCACTCTTATCATGTTCTCTGCTCAGCTACAATGAAGGGTGAAGAAAGCTCCCCAAACCCACGACTAAACTGTGACTTCTGAAATTCTTGAGCATTTTATTTCCCCCAATTCTTTGCAGACAGATTCTTGCTGGGCCTCAACACTCATCTCTCACCTGTAGAATTAGCCCTGTCTGAATGGGACAAGGATGTGCCAATGGGCCATGGGCTGCCCTGAAGGTAGAGGTGGCTGCGGGTCGGAGAAGCGAGGCTGCTGGAGTGGAAATGATGGTGAGGGTTATCGAGGGAATGGATGGGATGGGCACTAATCACAGCTGTGGATGAACACAAGACAGAAAAATGCTTAACATACCTGCACAGACACACACATATCACAACATCACAACCAGCCACTTCCCTCCCATGTGAAATCCAACAATTCAAGGTCCTATGAAAAGGGATAGTTACTTAATGTTTTGCATTTCTTTATGTTAACATATTCCCTTTGTTGAAAACTACTTGTAATACAAATACTAATTTAGCTGTTTCTCATATGCTGCAAAGGTATATAAAAATAGAAGTCCTTCATGAAAATTATTAAACCATTCTGCTATTTTCTGGCTGAAGAGCAACACATTTGCTAAATATCAGCTGAATGTATGAATGGATGGTGGTCCATTTGTAACATATGAAATGATGTAATGTGGTACCTGAAGTGTAACCCAAGAGGCTACTTCTATTGCCAACAACTTAACAAGCAATTCTAGGCAGCGGCAATTCACAGGAAGAAACGAGCATCTCTAGGTTTAATTTAAAGACATTACTGTTTTGAGATTTGACTGGAATCTTTCCTTATTTACCTTATGGGAGCTTGAGATGAATTAGCTACTTTGGATAAAGAATCCAAATTTCTAGTTTAGGGGAATTTCATGTACTTTTGAGAAAATGAATATAATTTTTTTTTAAAGCAATTGGGGTTAAGTAACTTGCTCAAGGTTATACTGCCAGTCATTATTTATGTGTGGGTGTTAAGTATCTGAGGCCAGAACCAATCCTGGGTCCTCCCGACTCCGGGCTGGCACTCTTACTCACTGTGCCACCTAGCCGCCCCATGAATATAATTCTTAATAAAAGATTTTTCTATGAACCAGGCTCTGTAAAAGGGAGCCAAGTACTCAAGAGAAAGAATAGTCATCATGAAATTTTAAAATTCACTTTCTCAATATGGGCAGCTAAACAACAACCATATAAAGAGGACTAAGAACAAAAGTACCAACTTGGTCAGTGAAAATCTGTTTTCTTTCTTTTCACAGAATTTAAACTACAAATATAAAGCATCCATTTTTCTTTGTATAAGGACTCTGTGATCACTGTCACTAAGCTTAATTACCTTTCTCAGACTTAAGAGAATGACTTGTCTTCAGGGCAGTGCTTAGGGAGTTGTTGGGTCTCTATTTCTAACACTTATTCAGGTAAAAACAAGTTAAAATGGCCATCAAGGGCAACCTTGAAGAGGAACAGTAGTTAAAGAATTGTAGTATATAGAGTCTGAGGGTGAGTGGAAGGGATAACCCTATACCCCAGCTCTGGGGCTGCTGGGGAAGGCTTAGGTCTGGTCCATTAGACCTTCCTCCCCCACCCACCTCCAAATCCTTATCTAGAAGTCTGGCTCCTGGCCACAGGGCAGGTGTCCCTATAGTTTGGAATGCTGAGTTTGCTCCAATCAAACTATCTAAGAGCCTAGAGCAGTGGAGCTGCCTCCAGCTCTGCTTCTGCCATGTCCTTGCTGGGTGAACCTGGACAAACATCAGGGTCCTGGGCATCTCCCTAAGAGTGGGTGCTGATCTGCATTGTAGAAAGGAATTACTCAGGGAGTTCTTGCACTGAATAAACCGCAGGCTTTGGAAACAATTAAGAGGCCGCCTAAGAGGAAGACACAGACTGAAGGCTGCAGCTCCGTGAGGACCCTGTGCTTTTATTTTCAATCAAATACACATTTCGGGGATCAGGATGTGCACCAGAGAATGGGAGCCTCTAAGAGTCACATGGACAGGGCAGCAGGGGAGCTGGAAGGCAGTGCCACTCCCCGAAATCCTCTTCTTTGTGAGCTGGGCCCAAGGACACTGGACCTTATCATCAGTGGCAAAGAAATGCTGCTTCCCTTCCAAAGCATTAGCAAGAGGAAGACATAGGGATAATTCTATGGACTTGTCCTTGGAAGGCTCAAGTTCAAAGTCGTGCGGTTATTGAGACGCCTCACAAAAGGCAAAGCTCATTTCCAATAACTCTTCTCTCACAGGGTATTTCTGTGATCTTAGCCCCTACCTAACTGCCATGTTACACCATGTTACATGTAACAGCTGCTTTATTCTAGAGGAGCCAGCCTTTGAGAGGACCCACTCCACTAGTGGCCAGTGCTTCCTGGTTTAAGATGAAGCATGGCATGGCAGGATTCTCAAAGCTCAGTGACAACAGAGACAATCACTAGATTATTGCCATAAGGATTATTGAATCAACAGGGATGACTCATATCTGCTCCTTCCCTTTACCCAGCAGTAAGGTCATAAGAATTAAATCAGCAGACTTTATACTTAAGCATGTTATTTCTCTCCCCAAATAATCAAAGCATAAAGTTGACCACCTTTTCCCAACATAAATAAATTAGGAACAAATGTGGAAATAAGGATGATCACTACTTCATTTTTTAAAGGAAAAACTAGGTGTGTGTGTGTATGTGTGTTTACATATAAATAATGAATTATCATTTGAATCAAAACCAAAAGAAACTGGAATTTATTGATAAATTGCTCCTGGAGATGTAATGAATGACGTGAAAAAAGGGACATGTCAATGGTTGTGGGGGACCAGTGAAAGGCAAATCCTTATACTTTCTCTGGTTAGATGTTAGACTGCCAAAGACAATTTATTTCTCTTCACTTCTACATAGAAATTTTTGTAGGTTCTAGTAGATAGCTTTTCTTGAAGAGAAACTGATAGCTAATGTATAGACTCTCATTCAGGCTAAGCAAGTTTTTAGGATCTAGCATCAAACACATTTACATGTAGCTAGGAGGAACTTTTTAATGAGTTTATCGAGGAACAGGATGAGAACGACTTTTTTATTACTGGGAGAAGGATAATTCATGATTATTCAATTAAAATGGTTTTCCCATGCCTTTGGAATGGGTATTCCATGCCACAGTAAAAGTTATTTTTTTATCAAAATTAAGAACTTTACTGCTTATAAAATATTCTTAAGAAGCTTATTGGTATTTAACAGATATTAGGAAGGCTAATCTCTGTTTAAAAAAAACCAAACAAACAAAACAACCCTTGCTTTCATGTATGTTGATGCACTTTTTACATTTCCCCATCACATGCTTCTACTTTTAATGTGGACAGTCTGTTCCTCTGAGGTTGTGTCCTCACCACATAAGGATGACTACCTCAGTGGTTTTTAAACCCTTGATTTAAAAATTCTGGGTGAGCAATGCTTGCTTACAAAACGCTATATCAACTTTAGACTCTTGGCGGGTCTTTAACTGGCAGGTGGTTAACATTCTTGCCTTAAGCTCTCATAATTAAATTTGTTAATGAACACTGATATTATGGTAAAATTAAGTTAGGCACTGATCTAGAGCTCTTTCCAAATCTAGCAACACACCTCATGAGTTAACAGAACACTCTAAACTTACGCTGGGGTGGCTGAGAGTCAAAAGGCATCATCATTTTTGGCCTCATTCCTCGCCTTCCAGCCAGTGTAGACATACTATCCTCTGATTCGTGCCCTAAACAGCAAAGATTACAGTTAGTTACAACCTACTAGTCACCTCAGCAATACCACTTAGAAGTTTGATTAGAAATTATTTTAGTGATGAACCAAGAAACATGGACAACAGTGGTTAGTTACATTGATGAACAAAGTGGCTCTCAAAATAGTGCCGAAATAAAATGTCAAGGAATGAGAGAAACTCAAGATAGCCCTCTCTGAAAAACAAGTGGCACTGAGGAACACCACATTTTCTTCCACTGGCTAGAAGATTGACTATATGGTCAAAGTTCTACAAAAGTATGCTTATGCACTTTGAAAATAGGGCCTTCACAGACAGGATCACTCTTAGGTAAAAACATTCTAGCTGAACCTTAGGAGAAGTAATGGAGAAGACATGAGAATGTGTCATGGGTATCAAATGATCTTTTTCTTTCAATAAAAGTTTGGTGAGATTAATCTTGTTAAACAAAGTGAGCAGGGAAGCTCACTAACAAGTTAGTCCCAGGACCATCTATGGAAATGTTTTGTAACCATCTAGATTTTATGAAATCAATTTTTCAAACATTGCCAAAGCAAAAAAAAAAAAACACCTATAAAGAGTTGAAGACAATTTTAATAAAAACCTATAATGTTCATACATGGGAAAAAATCTTTCACTAAAAAAATAATACCTCTATATGAATTTCGTCTTTGATGGATATTGCTGTCCATGGAATTATCAACAGGGGTAATGTCTTGGGAGTTTCGTGGGATTGGGGTATCAGTCATGATTGGATTCGGGTCTGGAGACTTATCGATGGGTTTTAACTCCAGCCTCTCATGATGGATCCAAAGGTCAGGAGGTTTGACATCTTTGGAATTTCCTTTGTATTTATGTGAGCCATTCACAGATTTGCAGGCCGCTCTTTTCCTATAGTAGAAAAATAAAAGTATAACTCAACAAGCAATCAAAACTCCTTATAACATTGTTCTGTCAATAACAAAAAGATCAGATTCCTATATATAATGTATAAACACAAAATCTGATCATTTAAGATAGGCAACAAATAGGAACTGGCTGTTGGAGTGGAAAAGTTTATGTTATAGAGAGAAGTGAAAACTCCAGATCAGAATTTGTGTTATGGAAAAATGTTTCAGTGGATGTAGAGAATGGAAAGGAAGATGGAAATGATCTAAAATTTTATAAGGGAAGTTATCTCAGGGAGGATTGGAAGCACTTAAGAATGAACTTGTGGGGTGGTTAGGTAGCACAGTGAATAGAGCGCCGGCCCTGGAGTCAGAAGGACCTGAGTTCGGAGCCGGCCTCAGACACTTAATCCGCACAAACAAAAATCTAGCCGTGTGACCTTGGGCAAGTTACTTAACCCCAATTGCCCTAAAGGGGCGGCTAGGTGGCGCAGTGAGTAAGAGCGCCGGCCTTGGAGTTGGGATGACCCGAGATCAAATCCAGCCTCAGAAAATGAGCACCCACACATAAATAATGACTAGCCGTGTAACCTTGAGCAAGTTACTTAACCCCAATTGCTTAAAAAAAAAAAAAAAAAGAATGAACTTGTAAAATCATACAAGGAAACACTTAGAATAACAAGGAAAAGGAGGATATGAATTTATTGGCTAGTTTATATTTTCAAAATCTGAGTTCATCGGACAGAAGAAAAGGCAGATGAAAGGAGAAAAGATACAAAACTAGCATATGGCTGTGAGAAGTGGAGGCAAACACACTGCTGATGGAGCTGTGAACTGACCTATGACGTAAAACAACTGGAAATTAATTTGTCCCCTCTGATCCTCTGATTCCACTTTTTTTTGGAGGGCAATTTGGGGGGTTAAGTGACTTGCCCAAGGTCACAAGGCTAGTTTTTTGTGTCAGTGTCTGAGGCTGTATTTGAACTCAGGTCCTCCTGACTCCAGGGCCGGTGCTCTATTCACTGCACCACCTAACCGCCCCTATCTGATTCCACTTCTGAGAATGAACCCCAAGGAAGCAAAAGCTTCATATGTAACAATACACTCGTGGCAGTGCTCTTTGTAGGAGTAAAACACTGGAAACAAAATGTAATGCAATGACTGGGAAATGGCCGGTCAGACTGTGGTGGGAGAATGGAAGCCTAGTGCGCTCACACCCTGTGAGAGGAAGTTGGGAAGGCTGCCGTGAGCTGATGCAGAAGCAGGAGAAAGACTCACGCAGTGAACGCTAGAGCTTAAAGGGGAAACGCTGCAAAGAGACAGCAGGATCCAGACGGTTCAGGATGCTGAGTCTGGTCTCAGAGCTGGGGATGGCCCCCTTCATCCTGCAGTGACTGCTGTCTGCACTGTCGCTATCAGCGTTAGTGGCCACATGGCTTCTTAGCCCAGCATGCAAGTGCGCGCCCAGGCGTGTGTCTGTTGGGGGGAGCGGATGAGAAGGGCCGGCACTTTAGAAAACAGAATCTATCAATGGAGCTTTTTAAAGAAGCGTGAATGGCAGCGTCAGCAGTGCGAAGGCTCAGAATGCGCCGAGAGGCGGCTGAAGAAGGGAAGTCAGATGAAAGGCATCGTGGGCGCTACGGACTCAGCGAGAAGGGGCCTCGGGGACGCCAAGTCAAACCTCAGGGTCACAGAACCAGTGACTGCAGAGGAATTTGAACTTGGGTCTTCTCAACTCCAATCCAGGCCACTTCTCTCAGAAAGGGCTTTCTTTTTTTTTTTTTTTAATGATAATAAGGAAAAGATAATTGAAAGGGGTGCCAGACGATTATGAACGCGGCTGCAGAACTCCGTAACTCTCACTTTACTTCCATCTTCTCTGCCAAGAATGACCATCTCTGGACTGGAAACGGCTGAACGTAAATGGCGTCTGGGGAGTTAGAGCCCAAGATAAGCAGGGTGGCCACAAGAAGGCAAATCGCTGTGCTTGACTTGGAGTCACCAAACCCAGACCCACGGCTTGCAAGGATACTAAACTGTTAGATAAGCCTGCTGGGCCATTGTCAGGCCTGGTGAAGAGCAAATGCCTCAATTTCCTGAGAGGGTAAAGACAGTGGAGCCTATGCACTAGAGGCCAGTAAGCTGATTACAGGCTACAGTTTCCATACAACTGGCTGGGGATTAGAATTGTTCTGCTTGGCTCCAGAACATAGGCTTAGGAGGAATGGGTGTAAAGAAGCAAATTTCAGTTTGATGTAAGGAAAAACCTCCTAATTGTCAGGGTTAACCAAAAGTGGAATAACAGGTGCTCTGGAAAATAACAGGCTCACCTTGGCTAAAAGTCTTTGAGCAACTGGTATGGTTTCGAGTAGACTGCCTCTGGACTCCCTGAGATTTTGCAACCCGTTCTTTAACACAGGGAATACAAGTGAGCTGGATCTGCAGAGTCATCTATGTATATATTTGCTACCTAGTCCTTTTTAAAATTATGAGCTTAACATTTTCATACACAAAGTAGAACAGAAAAATAAGATTATGTGTGAAACCACAAACCTCTATTATGTACACCTTACTCTGAAAAACTATATATAACAAATTGAATATATTATTTGCAAAGCTATCTGGCTTTTATGTTTCCTTCTGTATTCTTTGGTGCATTTAAAAATGCTTTTAATAATCCTCTTTTCTTTGGGAGGCAACATTACAAGTAGAAACATCTTCTCCCTGCCTGTCACTGTCTTCTTCGGACCACGATCTATAGTACTTAGTCTTTTACTAAGTACTTTCTAACCTATAGGTTGTGTGCATGATGTCCAGTTCATCTATTTTTTTAAAGCATGGTGGATATGCCTATATGATTTTAGGTTTGAGGTAAAAAAATGAAGCTCGAGATTTTAAATATTGGCAATGGAATTAAGGTAAATGTTGTTTATAGGGACAGATGAATCAGTCACCAAATGTAGAAGATAATCTCCTGAAGAAAGGGCTTAGAGTGGAAAGAAGTTTAATTTTAAAACCTTTAACAAGATGGGGAAAATGAGAGATAGCCATCAGAATATATGTCAAAGGAGACCAAGAAGAGGCAAGTGTTCTCTCTTGGAAAATGATTCTAAGACTAGGAAGAAAAAAGAAAGGTGCAAAGGCAAAAAAAAAACATAGAGAAAAACACACAATGACATTCAAAATAATAACTCAGGAAGAAATTACATGAAGCTACTAGTAACCATTTGTGGGGCTTCTAAAAACAGAAAGTACATCCTCTAAAATCTTGATTCACATTGACTGAGCGCATTAAAGAAAGCATGACCCTTCCTGTAGGCTCACAGAAAAGGTCCTCTGGGCCAGGGGTGTCCCAATAATCATTAAGAAGAAACTGTTTTTAAACATTTCTGGTACTTTTAAGTAGCACATACAGAATGACTAAAGGAGGACGCTGGGCAGTGGGCTTAGGCACGTCAGGCTGATGGCTGTAAGGCTAGAGAACTACAATCCAAAGTGAAGGTGATTGAAAAAAAAGGTTCTCTATAGAACCAATCTCTTTCTAAGAGGGACCCAAATGACCAGGTCATTATCCTGAAACACCCCAAACATTTCATGATGCTTGTTGATAAGTACTCTCCCACCTTTTAAATTTCCTCTTCCTAATCTTACTTCAGGTCCTAAAATTACACAGTAATTTTAATAATAATAATAATAATAATAATAATATTGGAGAGACTTATATACACTGATGCTGAGTGAGGAGAGCAGAACCAGGAGAACACTGTACATAATTACAGATACATCATATCTGTTATGACTGACTGATAGACTGGGCTCCTCTCAGCAATGCAAGGTTAAAAGACAACTCAAAAAGACTCATGATGGAAAGGGATATCCATCCACATCCAGAGAAAGAATTACAGAGACTGAAAGCAAATTGAAGAAAACTACTTGCTCTCTCTTTTTTGTTTTGTTCCTTCTTTCTCGATGTTCACTCCATTGGTTATAATCCTTCTTTACAACTTGACTAATGTTTAATGTGAAGGTATTTGTAGAACCTATATCAGATTACATTCTACCATAGAGGGGTAAGGGAGAGGAGAGGGAGGGGCAGAAAATTTGGATCTCAAAAGCTTGTGTAATTGAATGTTGTAAACTAAAAGCAAATAAATAAATAAATAAATATAGATAGATAGATAGATAGATAGATAGATAGATAAATAAAATTTAAAAAAATACTTTAAAACTAGTTTATATTGGAGTCTCCTCCACTAGGTAAAATGTGTAAGGTTTAACTGTATCCTACAGGTTATATACTTGTGTATTCGCATGACTTTTAAAAAAAATTTGGTGTACTTTATGAATATGTACACAGAAATGAATTACTTACAGGTCCAAAAATATCTAAAGGGAATTTAAAATTTTTTCTTATCAAATTATTCAGGGACAAAATCTTACTTGATTTGCTATTTCCTAGTTAACCCATTCACTGGAATGAATTTTGTTTCTCCTCCATATATATCTAATGAAGTAACTCATAAGCAAACTGTATTTTGATGGCGCTCATCCCAACGAGCCCAATGTCAAAAGTATTCCTTCTCTTAAAACAGATCACAATTTATTCCTGCATCCTCCTCCTACGCTCCTGATCCTTCCTCCCCAGCTCTGACAAAGACTGCTTTGTTGGCCAGGATGGGCGTGCTTACTTTTTCTGGTGCGAGGTGGTGCGGCGAGTGCAGAACACAGCAATGATCACCACCACTACAATGGTGAGGACACCAATGGAGACGATGATGACCAAGAGCATGTTACTGTCTAGAGAGGAGGTAGGACTTCCATGAGGACTGTTACTACCTGAAGGGAGGAGAAAAAAGCACGTTGGTCAATGTAACACGGACAGGACACTGAACAACACTGAAAAGCCTATTGCTAGGTTTTCCTGCACTGTCCTACTTGGACAGAAAAGGCCCCACCTCTGGTATTTTAAAGCACATGGGCTGATCTTACACAACTCGTACCATAAATCAAACCATATTTTCACTGACTTTCTGAATAACAATGATAATAAACTGCCAATAGCACATATATACTACTTTATGGTTAAAAAAACCACAGTTCTGTGCTCGCACTTGGTCCTCACAATAGTCCTGGGGTAGCTGTGTAAATATTATTCCCAGTTCAGAGCTTTCACAGAAGGTAGAGTTAGAGGACACCTAATGTGACTGTGGTCATTTTACTGATGATGAAATGGAGGCTCAGAGAAGCTACCCAAGGTCACCTGGGTAAGTGAACAGTGAGGAACCTTATTTTGGGGCTGATCCCAGGTCTTCTGACTTCAGATCTGGTGCTCTTTCTACACACCAGACTGCCTTTAATAGATATAATTTCAAATGAAAAAAATAAAAAACAAAAAACTTTTCCTCCTCCTCCTAATTCTCAGATAAGCAAAATGTGGGCACTTCCTTCTGCTACACAAGGGAAGTGCAGGATAGCAGATACCAAGCTGGCTTTGGAGTTAGGGAGACATGGGTAAAATTCTGTTTCAAATACAAGTGGTTTAGTGACTGTCTCAGTGTCTCAGACAACTAAGATGTTAAACTATAAAATTATTTACCTTCATTAGGAGGAAGAGCTTCCTCCCGGACAGTTTCCTCTACCAATTAAATCATAGGTCTGGACCAAAAAGCAAAGGCACACTGCAACTCTCACGTGCCTGCCTCTTTCCTACCATAAGTTTGCCAACAACAGACCCACCCAACACTCTGGAACTGTTCCTATGATTCTCTGGATGTTTTGAAGAAAGAAAACAAACAAGCATTTATTAAGTACCTACTATGTGCTACACACTGTGCTAAGTGCTTTACAAACATTATTTCATCTGAGGACATCAATGAAACACACAGACTGTCCATGGCTATTCTCTGCTCTCAGCCCAATTTCTGGCCTCCTCCAAACAACACATCATCAAAATTTCATCTTATTTTGTTTTAAGAAACACAGCTTTTATCAAGTCAGTTGGAGTCTGTACAATGGGCTCATCACTTCCTTGCCTCCCTTTGTATTGTTGCTAGAATAACAGTCTTCATGCAAAGATGCCACCATGTCATGGCTATGCTCCAAACTCCTCAAGGGTCTAACTTAGCCAAGTTCCTCCATTTACCTTAGCGTTATCTGACAGGGTCAGAATACAGGGGCAAGCTCAGTTGCTCATGATCTAGATAAGCTGCAGTGAACAAAATCTGATCTGAAAGCTTATTGTCCCTGGAAGGGGACACATGAGCAGAGAGGAGGGAGCTCCATGGCAAGCCCAGTGGCATAAAATGGATCTGCTCTCACTTTCAACAGCCCCATTCTTCTCAAATGAATACAGGATGGGGTGGCTCGGTGGCACAGTGAATAGAGCACTGGCCCTGGAGTCAGGAGGACCTGAGTTCAAATCCAGTCTCAGACACTTAACACAAAAACTAGTCTTGTGACCTTGGGCAAGTCACTTAACCCCAATTGCCCTACCTTTCCCCCTCCAAAAAAGAAAAAAAAAAAAAAAGGATACAGGAGGTTCAACATCTCAGTCTCAATCTGGCCAGTTTTCTCCTTTTAGACCTAGTCCCTAAACGCACTGCATGGACTTCCAAAACGATGTTCTGCACCTCATACTGCCTCTTCTCAAACTGGTACCACACCTAGGCTGACTTCCAACTCTCTTCAAGTCATATCCATATGCCCCATGGCTACTTCCTGAAACTCCTATGGTGCTGACTGTACTGTGGAACTGTTATCATTAGTTGCCCCTCCAGATTCCCTTCCCTTCTTAGAGCTGCAGCATTCCAAGGGCTACTACTGGCTGCTTAGATCATGTAGCCTGGTCATTCATGGCACCCCACAGCTTAGCATCCTTAGTATTAGGTCATGTCGTGGACCTTCACCAAATTATATTACTGATGTCTTGAATACATCCAGACATCTTCCCCATCCATGCTTTTATTCATGCCATTTGTAAGACTAAGACATCACCCTCCCAATTACTGTTGAACAGTACGCATTACTTTAAGGAAACTCTGCAACCCCCTTTAGGACACTTTCCTTGATCTCTACCACAGAAATTCATTATTTTATTTCTTAGGACTTCACATAGCATTTTATGTACCAGCTATGTACTCAGAAGATGAAAAAAACCTGTTGTATGAAATGTCTATACACAAACACCTCAAATTTGTGCAATAATCAAAATGAGCTACAGCTCCTAAGACCAAGAGAAACACTTGATTTCACAGGTACTGCTGAGACTTGGTGAGATGAAAGCCATCGTTAGAGCATGACTCTGAATGAGCAGAGCTTACGCAAAAGAAACTCAGTTCTCTAATGTTGAGGCGGGTGTGGGGCCTTGCTGGTCTGGATGTTCCCCTCCATGTCCTGACCCCCAAAGTGCCTTTGCATCCTGGGTGCCGTGTGTCCTTCTCCTTCCATGGTGCCACATGTACTGGGTGCCTTCTCGTGCCATTTCAAGGACATGTGTGAAGCCCTTTCACTGTCCACTGTCAGTCAGTCAATAGGCATTTATTAAGTCTTTACTATGATCCAGCCACTGTGTGAAGCAAAAAAAAGTCTTTTCCTTCAAGGAGCTCACATTCCAATGAAGAAGACAAACTGGGAAATACCTCCTGCAAAAGATGGGACTTCAAGGAAGCCAAGAGGTAGAGGTGAGATGACATCACTCCAGACAGAGATTAAGTAGAGCAAAGGCCTGGTGACAGGAGATAAGGGGGCTGTGCTCCCCAACAGGACTGTCCCACACAGGCAGGAGAAGGAGGTAGAAGTAGAGTGGAAAGGCAGGAAGGAGCAGAGTTGAGATGTTTCAAAGGTCAGAGGGTCTAGGTAGGGTTCCAGGGAGGGTGGGCACAGGGTCACACACACCAGGGTTATATGCAGGAGATCAGCTGGAAGACTACTGTGATGGATGGTCTAGGTGACAGAGGTCATGGGAGCATGAACCAGGGCTGTTGCTGTGTGATGGACGGTCTAGGCGACAGAGGTCATGGGAGCATGAACCAGGGCTGTTGCTGTGTGATGGACAAGGACACGGGAGAGAGGTTGTAACAGTCTGGCTGTGTGGGGTGAGCCTGAGGAACTGGGAGGCTAGCAGGGTCTTGACAGGAAGAGTGATATTCTGGGGGAGAGATGAGTTCTGATTTGGACATACTGGGCATAAGACCCCCACAGGATGTCTGTGTAAACTGTCCAAGGGACAGATGGTGATGTGTGACTGCAGCTCACAAGAGCTGTAGCATCTGCGAATCACCTACATAGAAATAGAAGCTGGTGAGATCCCCAAGAGGCCAAGTATTGAGTAGCTGGGTTAGAGCCAGAATAGGTCAGGGAGAGGAGGAATCACATAGTTAATGGTCATGACATGGATGAAGAAGTGGACAGGAGCCCAAGAAAGGATGGCAAACAGAAGAACCAGGACAGAGTAGTGTCACGAAAACCCAAAGAAGAGAGAGAATCCAGGAGGAAAGAAGGATTATCAGTGTCAAGAGGCAGCTGGGTGGCAAAGTGAATAAGAGGGCTGGCTCTGGAATCAGGCCTCGGATACTTACTGGCTTGTGACACTGGGCAAGTCATGTCACTGTCTGCCAACTATAAAATATAGATCAAACAGCACTCATTTGAGAGGACTGTCATAAAGATCCACTGAGATAACATCTGTAAAGCACTTGGCACAGTGCCTGGCACATGGGAGATGTTCCCTTTCCCCCCTCAAAGACTGCAGAGAAAAGGCCACTCCATGAAGGCTTCTTTTTTGGATTGCCCATTTCCCTCACTGCACTCTTTGCTCCTGTCATCCTCTGGAGCTCCAGACCACCTGACCTTTTTCCAGTCTGCTCTTTCAGCCACAGTCCAGGGAAACAAGCTTTGTGGGGATGCAATCGAGCAGCTGGACACACACACACAAGTGATCTTGTTTGTGCAGGCCAAATGACCTGGCCACAGACTGGATGTGGCTATATAGGGTGAGCGTGGGCCAGGAGCCAAGGATGACTCCATGCTGGGAGCTGGGCAAAGGTGTTACCTTCAACAGCAACAGTAAAGTTGGGAAGAAGGGAGAAGGTAATGAATTCTGCTTTGGATAGGCTGACTGAGATGCCTAGAGGATATCCAGTTTAACATATCCAAAAGGCACCTGATGATGCAGGGATGAAGCCCAGGACCAAAACAGAGCACTAAATATAGAGATGTGGCAATAGGGGGGCTGATGAGATCCTCGAGTGAGCAAATAAGGGGCAAAGTCAGAAGAAGGTCTAGGGCAACGCCAACAACAGAGGGACAAAGAACCAGGAAAACAGACCAAGAAAGAGGGGTCGGACAGCTGGGCGCAGGGGAGAGGTGGGAGAACCAGGGCAGGGAAGTGTCATGAAAACCCAGAGAGGGGTATCTGGGAACAAAAGGTGGTCAACAGCCTCACATACTGCAGAGTTCAAGAAAGGTGAGAACTGAGTACATCTGGCCTTTAAGAAAACAGTGAGAGCTTTGGAGAGCAGTTTCAGTAGAATAATGAGATCCTTCCCTTGAATTTGCACAGGCTGCCCTGAGGCCTTCAATGGCCACCTTCCCTGGCCTTTCAGAATCCTCTACTTCTTCCAAGGCTTTGGGGAGCCTTCACTGGTCCCCTTTTAATTTTCTCTAACTTACTTAACTGCTTGTACGTTGTGTCTCCTCTACTCCAATCTAATGCACACTCTACAAGGGGAAGGACCTAAAATGTTTAATCCTTATCTTTGTAACCATATTGCTTAGTATGGAGCTTTGCACAGAATAGGTGCTTAATAATGTCTGAATAACTGAACTAATGCACAGTAAATTAATTTAATGACCTATTTTCATTCTGTCCTCTCTGGTCTCCATGCCTTGACTCACATCATCCTAGACCCAGGATGCATTTTTTCCTGCTTGCTAAAACCCCACCTTCTTTCAAGGAGTGAGACCCACTTTTAACACCTCATTCAATATATATGCCAGAAACATAAAACACAGAAAGGTGAACTCTCCCTAGGGCAAAGCACATGAATACTTCTAAGACCTCAGAATTTAGAGTTGGAAAGAACTAGTCATTCTCTTCATCCACTGGTTTAGTTATCCTGTTAAAACAGAAAAGGGGGTGAGTTGGGTAGGCCGTGCCCTTGGCAAAAGCTACTGCTTCTCTTTCTCCATGGTCTGCATTTATAGAGAATTTATAAAGCACCTACTGTGCGCTTAGCCACAAATCTGTGCTGAGCTAAGCACTGGGGGATTTGAGAACAAGAAAACAAGATGGTCCTGACTCTCAAGGTGTTAATATTCTAATGGGGAGAAGGTAGAAAGCTGGGGGCAGGGGCGAGGCAGTCGGCGTGAAGCAGTTTGGGTAATGTGACAGGCTGAAAGTGAGCAGCATGGCAGATGTTTCTGGTGATCTGGTACTTCCAAGCAAGGGCTTGTTTGTTAAGTCTCAGATGATCCATTCTAGACCTTTCCTGGAAGCAGAGACAAGCTCCCTGGCCTCTGGTTTGCAGCAGCTCATGGCCTGCAGTCAGGAAGCCCTTAGTCAGGTGCTATAACATTTTTACCTAGGATGATGATGATAATGGTTATATTTTAAAAGCTGGATATTTGTCCTCAATCTTGTGGTACCTCGCCTGTTTTCCAAATATCATTGGCTGTGGCTCAGAAATACCTCTCCTAGTTCTTTTAGGACCTGGGGATGTAGTTCATCTGGTTCAGATGACTTTAATAAATCAGGGATCTATTAAAAAAAAAAAACAGGGATGCCTGGGTGCTTTCATACTGTCTCCTTATGCATCCTGACCATCAACCCTCCTTCATCGTCTCTGTTCTGTCAGAGTCTTGGACTTCAGAGGGGGGCGGAATAAGCATTTATTAAGCAAGCACCTACTATGCCAGGCACTATGCTAAGTACTTTTACAAATATTACATTTGATTCTCATGACTACTCGGGCAGGGGGTGCTGTTATTGTCACCATTTCGAAGTTGAGGAAACTGAGGAAGACTGAGGTGAAATGCCTTGCCCAGGGTCACACAACTGGTCAGTGCAACATCCATCATGGCACTCTTCACATGGCACATATGTCATAAATATTGAACTGAATGGGTTAATGCTGCAAGTGAGTGGTAAGTGCTCATTTTGTAGTGGGGGTGGGGGCAAAACCTTTCCTATAGAAGAATCTTTTATTCTCCCAAAGTGTTAAGGCTACTGAGAAGCACCTCACGTCACGGCAGAAGTGAGGGAAGAGGAGAGGAATGGTCCTCTCCAGAGTTACTGCTCTGGTCCCTAGCCTTCCTGGCCTCTTTGTACCATCCGGCACTGCTGACTGTCCTTTCCCAGGATATTCCTCCTTCTCTGAGCCTCTGGGACACAGCTCTTTTTCTGGTTCCCCCGTGTGTCTGCCTGCTTGTTCCTGCTCTGTCTCCTTTGACGGACCATCATCCATATCATGCCCTCCCCTTTACTCTGAGTGTACCCCAAGTCTATTTCCTGAGGTATGTTTTTTTTTTGTCCTATTTTCTTTCTAGTTCACTTTCTTGGTGACCTCTCATGCACTGAGTTACATTATCTCAGTACAGATCTATTCTTAAATCTGTGCTACATTTAAATTTATACTCTATTAAAAGTGCAGTAAGACTTTTGGGACACCTGTATCTCCACCCCTAGTCTCCCTCCCCCAGTTCCACATTACCACTACTGGACAATTGCAATGTCCCAAAGGCAGAGCAACACATCTAAACAGGGGTCATTACCTTTCTCCCCAAATCATCTGTCTTCTGACCTTCCCTGCTTCTGCTGAGGATGCCACCATCTTTCCAGTCCCTCAGGTTTGTAACTGGGGGGGTCGTCTTCAATTCTTTATTTTACCTTAACTCACCTATCCAAATCAGCTGCTAAGTCTCATTCCTTTCTTCTATACCATCTCTTGCCTCTTCCCTCTTCTCTTCCCTCCCATGGATGTCAACATCCCAGTCTAGGCCCTCATTGCCTCCTGGCAGCCTCCTTGCTTTCTCTGCCTCCAGTCTATCCCTTTCCAATCCACTCTATGCTCACCTGCTGAAATGAGCTTCCTAAAGCACATGTCAAATCATGTCACGCTCCTATTTAATCACCTCTAGTGGTTCCCTATTACTTCTTGGATCAAACACAAACTCTCCATTGGCACTGAATCCTTCACAACATGGCTCCTACCTTCTTCTCCAGCTTTACTGAACCCTAGTCCCCTTCATATACTCTTGAGTCCAGTCCAACTGGCTTTTTTGCTGTCCCTACCCTCCATCTCTTACTATGTATTCCTGGTCTTTGTCTCTCTGTTGACTGTTTCCCAACAGGGAATGTTTTGCCTTCTCCCTGCCACCTCTTGGGATTTCTGTTTTCCTCCAGATTTCACATATCCTACATTTTGCATGAGGCCTTTCCTGGGTAACCCAAATGCTAAAACCTTCCCTCACAAAACCAACTTGTATATATTTTGTATGTATCTATTTATGTGAATGTTGCCTCCCCTGATAGAATGTCAACTCCAGGAGGGTAAGAACAGCTTAAATTTTGTCTTTATATTTCTGGTGCCTAGGGCATATAGCTGGCAGCTAAATAGCTCAGTGAATAGAGTGCTAGGCTTGGAATCAAGAAAGACCTGAGTTCAAATCTGACCTCACTCTTACTAGCTGCGTGACCCTGGGCAAGTCACTTAACCTCTGTTTGCTTTAATCTGGAGAACGAAATGGCAAATCCTTCTAGTATTTTTGCCAAGAAAATCCCAGGGACAGAATGGTCTATAGGGTCATAAAGAGTCAGGCACAGCTGAATGACTGAACAACAACATGGCACACAGTAGACATTGATTAAAATCATATTGATTGATTAAGTTTAGCAGTAGCCTCTTAACTGAAATAAGGTCATGGGAGCAGCTAGCAGTCCTGCATTGAACCAGACTGGGCATTGAGATCAATCCATCAACTGTAATTGATCAGTCAAGGAGCCTTGGGTTAAGAGTAAATGCAGAATGCTTTCAGGGCTTAATAACAGAATGTCACAATTAGAACTGGTAAAGTATGTTCATGATGTTATTAGAGTTATCTCCTGAGTTTGCTGTCTTCTATCCTGTCAAAGAGGAATCCCTAATTTCAAGAATGAAAGATTCATGTTGTCTTAAACTAATCAAAGTGTGAGTCCCCTGGAGGGTAGAAGGACTAAAACAAGCAGTTTTGACGGAATGCCTTAGAATATATACTATCATTAACATTCTAAGAGATTTCTTTTGAAAGGTGGCATTACTTAGCCACATGTCTGTTGATGCCTCAGTTGATCTCAGCTGACCAGCAACACCGATCTGTGTAGAGTAGGGACTAGAGCAGACTCAGACCACTATGACGGGCTCGAAAGCAGGGCTTTTGGTCATGGATTCCTTTGGCAGTCTGAGGAACCCTAGGGACCCCCTTTTCAAAATAATGTTGTTTTTAAAAATTTATAATAGGAGGGGTTAGTGAAAATAAAGATCTATTTTCTTCCCGTCTAAGTTGACAGAGTCCTTGAAATCTATCCATGAACCCCTTGGAGAAGGGGCATGGGAGCCAGATTAAGAAGCCCTGCTGTCAAAGGAGAGACAAAGGAAAGGGGGGCTATCCACTCAGGAGTATTTAATGTTTCATTATTATGTCATAGAGAACAGTACTGAGACACCACCAACTCTTAAGAAAGAAGCATATTAAATACATACTACCTGACAGAAAGGGCATGTTATAGTGGAAAGGAGGCTCACTAGTCTGAGTCCCAGCTCCATAACTTCTGTGTGCACTTGAGAAGGTCATGGAACTTCTTCAAGCCTCTGTTCTCTCATCCACAAGATGGGAACAAGATTTGTCCTGCCTAGCTTCTGAGGACACTGGGACGACCATGGTAGATAACATGTTTTAGACGAAGCGATGTTATTGGGAGACAGCTTGGTAAAGAACACTGGACCAAAACATCCCAGGACCTGGCTCTGAGTCACGAATCCAGGGTCACAGAATTGAGAAAACTAGGATGAGAACATCGGCCTTCTATTTAGGATCTTAACTTAATATTCTGTCCTTGTTGGAGTAAGTTATCAATTTTTCAAACATGCCCAAGTCCAGAATTTCTAAATATATGGAGAACAGGCCCTAGAAAAGGCAGCTTCATGCCCCAGAGCACTTCTTTCACCTGCTGATCTGAACTAGGGGAGTGGAAGGTCTTACCGCTTATAGGAGGCTTGTAATCCGATCCTGTGTCCGGCAGCCTGCTTCCTTTTCCTGAAGCCCCTGAAGCTGAAGAAGAAATCAAGCAGGAATCACTTATTGAGTGGATTCTTCACATTCTACAGCCTGATGGCTGAGGGGCTTCTATGCTATTTTTCACTTGAGGAACCAGGGAGTACAGAGCTGTACATGAGTAGCAAGTGTCTATTTTCTTTGGGATGGGTATTCTGTCAGTTTTCCATGTATGAAAAGGCTCTCACAAGGAGCTCTATTATCCTGACATCCAGAAGGAACTTTCTGGTACAGTTTGGGAGAAATTTTACATGATTGTCAAACACTCCATAAAGATTATACAGGGAATGAGACAGTCCTTATAAGGAAAGAAGCAACGTCATCACTTGGTTTTGTGTCATAGTGTTTGTGACCCCCTTTATGTGTCTATGGGGCTTGTCAAAAAAGGATAAGGTCCTTCCCCATATAACCCCAATTTCAAGTAGTTCCTTAAATTCGTCTAATATATCGTAAAAAATCTAACAAGTAAAGCAAAGGAAATCACTAGAAACAAATTCGTGGGTCAATCCTGATTTTTAAACAGTGTTACACTATAAAAGCTGTTATTCAGCACTTTACCACCCCCCATTCCTGATATTACTAACTTAATGTCTCAGAAATAAGTCAATAGTAGTATTAACACCCTTTGGAGAAGACACGACAAAAATGTAAAGTTAAAGGTGTCTCTGATAACAGCTCTCCACGAACAATAAACCTAGAAGGAAAATTAAAATCATCTTTCCCCCTTCCCCCATCACATAGGCAGAAAGCAGCAGGCTCCAGATGTAAGAAAGAACAGATTTATAGAAAATTAAACAACAGGAAATGTAAAAAATTAGAACTCCTTCTGAAAGGTAACTGGTATGTGTTACTTAAAGAAATCCAGCCTTGATAATGACAGAAAAAGCTATCTTTGAATCACTTAGTTAGAATACATTTGAACATCTCGATGTTTTCCATTAGATTAAAGCTAGAGTTTTGTAGTTTGAATGTAGAGAAAGATGAAATTATTTTTTAAATTGTGGAGAAATGGGGGAAAGTGTCCTAGGATTGGAAAACTCATTCCCCTTTTGTTTTACTCTCTCCATACCATCCTTAGATTTGTTGCTCTGTTACTAAGACTAACAAAGATATCTACCAGAGAATTTAAGAATCTGAAATGTAAATGTATTTCTTCAAGACCCTAAGCTCTGAGTCTTTCTCATTTCTAACAGAAGCCTAAACATGTTTCTCTTATTTCTTAATTTATTATCCTTTAAGGATTTTAGAGGCTAAACGGCCAAAGTTCATTTTTTCACCTTCTCACAACAGATAACCACTAACTTTAAAAAACAAATACACACCTAATTAGTAAGAAAAAGGACTGATTTAAATGCAGGTACCTTTTAAGTACTTACACTGAAGACATCCTGCTAATGATGCCAGGACTACTGAAAGGTGGGACTAAACTATCTGTTTCCCTTCAAAACATTCTTGCTCTTGTTTTCAAAGTTATCTGATGTTTTAATTGAAGAAGTTAGGAAACACAGCTCAGAAATGACTATATCCTAATGGAGCAGCAGAAGATAAACTTCATAGATTCAAAGTAAACTTTAGGAGGCTCAAGTTTTTAAATTCTGGGAGATTATGGATCATCAGAATCACAGACACAGAGCTGAAAGAAACCTCAGAAGCAACTAATTCAAGCTGCCTCATTTTACAGAGAAGTAAACTGAGGCCCAGAGACGTCATATGATTCTCCTAAAGTTATATGGGTGCTGAGTATCAAGAGGTGGGGGAAAGAAGGTTTGGCCTCATTCCAGTTTGTGAACTCCTGTAACAAATATAGCACACAGTGACATCACAAGGAATGCTGGTGATAAGTGTCTGCTCCTGCCACTGATTCTGCCTCATCAGCTCCAAGGGTCAGACCTCTGTAGCTGTATGCCTCCAACTGCTCTCAACAGAGAAATCAGTGCTTATCCTCCACACTTGGTTCCTCAAGAGGATTTCCAGCTTCTTGGTACTTGAAGAGCCCCAGTCATAGCCTCATCTCGCTCTAGGTGAGCAGCTGTCTGGTTCCTTTACCAATATGCTGTATCTGGGAAAGAACAACCAACAGGACAAGAAAGGACAGAGAGGCTCTCAGCTAGTTTACCTTGGTCATTAGGCATTTTGTCAGAAGAGTCCGCTGCCAGGCCAAGCACAGGGAAGAAAAACAAGAGCAAAGTCACTAGTGTGAAGGTGGGACAGATGGAGGACACACGACAAAGAAGAAGCAAAGCCCTGGTCCTACTCTCGTCAGCAAATGCCTGAGTCACATGTAGTCATGAGGCCTCCCCGCCTTCCCGTCCCTTCAGAGAACCACCAACAAGTGCTTCTTGGTTCCCAGAGGCAAATGCTAGCCATGCCTTTGATACAATGGAACCATCCCCCCCACATGCCCCCAAAAGACTCAAATTTGTTTTGTAAACCTCATGGTTTCAATTTCAGCAAACTGGATTCAGGGGAACATAGAGGTGGGCCCTGAGATCAAACGGGGACCTCAGAACCTAAGGAAGCCTGCCTGGGTTACCCAGCAGTGGTGAGTTATTGTGAGATACACCATCACACAAGGCTGAGGATAAGGGACTCACATGCTTATTCCTGAGAGAGAAATAAAAAATAAACTGACACTGCCTTCTGTCCTGTTTTCTCCCCATCTTCTCCAACTGTGTGGCCCTTTGCTTTTCTTATTAAGGAATAGGTCTTGCCATGCCCATGTGAATGTATGAAGGGCGAGCTGGGGCACTTTACCTTTAGGTGTTCGGAACTGGACTGCTTCGGACATGGGCCCCATGCCCTTGGAGTTGCGGGCCTGGATCTTGAAGTAGTATGGCGTATCCAGCGTTAACTCCTGGATCTGGTGAGTCAGTCTGTTTCCCACCACCGGTTCAATAACCCAGTCATGAATCTCTGCATTCACATCTGTACTGTAGTAAATGATGTATCCTGCCCAAAGGATTTAGGGAGGGAAGAGATCTTAGGTGATTTTTCTCTATAGGTAAAGGACAGGAAGAGAAGAGGGTCCTTCAATTTACTTTCTCTGCCCCACCCCTTGATTTTCTAGGTAATTTCAAAGGCAATTTTGATGTCTTAAGCAATAAACTGAAGACAAGAAGTGGTGGCAGATGAAGCAAAGGAAGAGAGAGAAAGAAGAGCAACATCAGACCCAGTTCTACTACAAAATACCAAACAGGTTTTGTTGTTTAAAAAGGAAACAATACAATTTTCCTTAAAACCAAAATTTGTGAAAAATTCACATTAAAATCTGGCAATGGCCTAAGACACTAAAAACAATTATGGCAAAACACCAACTGAATAAGGAGGAAAGGTCAACCAAACCTCGTCAGTAACCCAAGGTTTCTTTCTTCCTTAGGGCTACTTGGTTAAATCCCCTTGTTTCTTTACTAATTCCACCAGAGGGCATTGAGCACACATGTTCCAGTGATGCGCAGAAATCTGGTCTTTTTAGTACCTGTTCTATCAGGGATTTCCTTCTGCTCCACTGAGCTCAAGCATCACAATAGGCATTTGATGAAGTACAATGGAAACAAAAGACTGCCACTCGACAGCCACTTCCACACCAGGAGATGCAAATAAAAAAAACAATACAAAAAATACCACTTTGTCCCATTCTGGCTATAAATGACAGAAAGCCAGAGAAAGCCAACATCCAGCTTACAGGAACCCAGGGGCTGCTCCTGTTCCTGAAAAGAATAATTAATGGCCTCAAGTTTCCCTGTCAAGAACCACTTTTAAAATGGAATAAATGAGGCATGCTATATATTCCACAAACCAGAGTAGAAGAATGAAATGTTTTTATGTATACCCTGTAAAGGAGAGAATCCTGGCTACATGATGTCCCCTTTGTCTCAGAAATCAGAATGCCAGTTTCTCATAGGTCAAAGGTTTAGTTAAAGGCATATATTTTTAATGATGATAGCAAGTGCATAGTAATTAGAGGCAGAAGATTTTGGGAAAATAATGAACTTAAAATCTGATCTGACCTTCTGGATCTAATCCTAAGGCATGGAACCCTAGTTTTTTTTTTTTTTTTTAAAGCAATTGGGGTTAAGTAACTTGCTCAAGGTTACACGGCTAGTCATTATTTACGTGTGGGTGCTCATTTTCTGAGGCCGGATTTGATCTCAGGTCATCCCAACTCCGAGGCCGGCGCTCTTACTCACTGTGCCACCTAGCCGCCCCTTTAGGGCAATTGGGGTTAAGTAACTTGCCCAAGGTTACATGGCTAGGTTTTTGTTTGTGTGTGTTAAGTGTCTGAGGCCGGCTCTGAACTCAGGTCCTTCTGATTCCAGGGCCGGCGCTCTATTCACTGCGCCACCTAGCCGCCCCTTTAATTTTTTTTTTTTTTTTTTTGCTTTTTGGAGGGCAATTGGGATTAAGTAACTTGCCCAAGGTCACACGGCTAGGTTTTTTGTTTGTGTGTGGTAAGTGTCTGAGGCCGGATCCGAACTCAGGTCCTTCTGATTCCAGGGCCGGTGCTCTACTCACTGCACCACCTAGCCGCCCCAAAACCCTAGTTTTTTAAAGTTGGTTCTATTACTTTATTACATTAAAAACGCTAAAGGAAATTCAGAAGTTGGTCCACATGGATCAACAGTGTGATGTGTTTGTTTGTGGTCCTCCATTCTCGAAGAGGACCAAAATGACATCACTAGTCAAGTTTCAGTGTGTCTGAATGTGGCTGATCAGACCAATAGGAGCTCGGAATGCTCTACCACAGGTCAGGCACACATAGTCCATGTGAACATTTGGGGATAGATACTCCAAATCTGCATATCTTGTGTTTCCTTTGAGCTGTTTTAATTCTGCTTTGCTTATAGAGCTTAGTACCTTCTCTGATGTGGGCACACCATGCTGAGTGGTCCTGTGCCAGGGTCTCCCATGTCACAAAATCGATTAATGTGATATGGGATCAATAGTCATGCTTTTATTAAGTTTCTCTTAGTCTCAGGGGGCAGTTAATCTACCAATCTTTGGAAATTCTTAGGGCAAGCTATATTAATTTAAGAGGGAGAGCCAACTCAACTAACCCATAGTGGGTAACTAATTCACTCTATTTAAATGGCTCCAGTTCACCCTGACACCACACTATATATCCCCTCCAGGTGCCCATCTTGACATCTGCATCATGGGCTTCTATCTAATTACTTCTTAGGAATTAAATTAATGCTACCACATTGCATTGTATTTGGAAAGGAAGTGTCAACTGTTTACCCAATCAATCAACTTGTTATCCAAATGCCTTCTCAGATGCTCCTTTCCCTGGCTACCACTCCCATATATCCACGTCCTCCTTTTTGTTTGTTTCCCATAATTTAGCTTAGAGCCTGGCACTGACTTAGGCTTGACAAATGCTTCTTACTCACTTATTCGTCATCAAGGTCTCTGAACGCTGGGCACTCAGTTCCCTTACTGGATGGGGGAGGGAGGCCTTTCTATCTGGGTTTGGGCTTATGAAATAGGATTCGGAACAGGGTATTCAGTCCTACATGTTCATTTTGCACCTGAAGGAAAGAGAACCAGAGAGCCTGAGTGACAGCCTACGACCAAAAAGGTGTCAGAAGCAGAGGCAGGATCTGAAGCCTGGTCCTTCAAATCCAAGTTAATAAATACCTGTTCTATGTCAGGGACTGTGCTGAGCACCAGGAATACAAAGAAAAGGACCAAATAGTTATAGGCAAGATGTACACAGGATCGGGCAGCAAATAGAGCACCGGCCCTGAAGTCAGGAGGACCTGAGTTCAAATCCGGCCTCAGACACTAAGCCCTGATTGCCCTACCTTCCCCCCTCCAAAAAACAAACAAACAAAAAAAATGTAGATAGGATCAGCTGTAGGTAATCCAAGAGGGAAGGTGCAAATACTAAGGGAGATCAAGAAAGGTTTCTTGAACAAAGGTGAGACTCTAGCTGAGACTGGAAGGAAGCTGGAGAGACCAGAAGGGCAGAGGAGAGAGAAATCCAGGCATGAGAGACCAGCAGTAAAAATGTGTGGAGTCTGGAAATGGAGTGTTTTGTGCGAAGAACAGCCCAGAGGTCAGAATCACTGGATTGTAACATAGAGGGGAAGAATGTAAGAAGACTGGAAGAGTAGGAAGGGGTTGGGCTGTGAAGGACTTTAAAAGCCAAAAGGATTTTATATCTCATCTTGGAGGCAACAGGGAGCCACTGAAGTTAAGTGGCTAGGGTAGGATTTGTGTGAATGTGTGTGTGTGTGTGTGTGTGTGTGTGTGTGTGTGTATGAGAGAGACACACACGCAGGAGAAAAAGTGTGTGTGCATATCTGTGAGAGAGAAAGAGAGAGAGAGAGAGAGGGGGGGGGAGGGAGAGAAAGAGAGAGATATGAGGTGGTCAGCATCCAAATTAGGATGACAGTAGCACAAGAGGAGAGGAGACATGTAGAATTGATGGGACTTGGCAAATGATTGGGCCTGGGTGGTGAAGGAAGAAGCATTGGAAATGGTATCTGGGTGTTTGGGAGGATGGTGGTGCCTTTGAGAGTATTAGGAAAGTTAGGAAAGAGGGAGAATTTTGGGGGAAAGATAATGAGTTCAGCTTTGGACATGAAGAGTTTAAGATATCTACGGGACAGTCAGTTCAAAATGCCAAATGGGCAGTTGGGACTGGAGGTCAGCAGAGAGGTTAGGTAAATGGAGCTGAGAACTGTTTGTATAAAGATGATAATGGAAACCTTGGAATTGAAACAATAAAGTGAGAGAGTGGAGAAGAGAAAGTCAAGATTAGATAAGGATACAGCAAAGGAGAATGAGGAGTGGTTAGACAAGTAGGAGAAACCAGGAGAGGACAGTGTCACAAAACCTAAGGAGAAGAGTGTCCAGTGTCAATGACTGGAGAGAGGTCAAGAAGGAAGGAAACAAAGAGGCTATTAGATCTGGCCATTAAGAGATCCCTAAAAGATGAGTAGGGAACGGCAGTTGATACATAGAACACTGGGCCTGGAGTCAGGAAGATTGGAATTCAAATCTGGCCTCAGACACTCAACAGCTGTGTGACTCTATGCAAGTCACTCATCCTCTGTGTCAGCTTCCCCAACTGTAAAGTGTGGATGACAGGACCTGCCTCACAGGACTGTTGTAAAGGTCAAATGAGGTAGTATTTGCAAAGTCCTTAGCACAGTGCCTGGCTGTACACAGCAGGTGCTCCTTCCTCTCCTCTTCTGTCTTCCTCAGTAACTCCAGAGAAAGCAGCTCTGGTTAAACGATGAGACAAAAAGTCAGAGAGTGCAGAGAGGGAGAAGCCAGAAGCGGAGGCACCCGTTCTGGATGACCTCAAGGAGTTTAGTCCCAAAAGGGAGGAGATGTAGGATGATTACCAGTGGGCATGCATGGAGTGAAAATGAAGGGCTAAGGATGCAGGAGCAGATCTATAGGCAGTTGGGAAGTAGCCAGCAGACAAGCAGAGCCTGACGCTGACTGAGATTAGGAATGGTTAAGAAGGTAGTCTGCGGGGCACCTAGAGGGGTTTGCCTTGGAGAACACAAGGGCCACCGGTTCATGTGAGACAGGTAAAGGTGGAGAGAGTGGCAGAAAGCATCTGAGTGATGTGAGGTGAGAAAAGGGGGAGTGCTATACGAGCAGAGAAGGTAAAGGGAGGGGGAATGACAAGACTGGAAAATCTGCTGTGGTGAGTATGGAGGTGTAAAAAGATTGCCTTGCTGCAGACAGGGCTCAGTTGACACTAAGCAGCAAAAATAGGGAGCTGATTATGGTTTTCTGATTCTCTCCAGCTTCGTTCAGTAGCATGTGAATAGGAACAGAAGCAACAATGGTGAGAGGAATCCAAGGCTGAGGCTTGGCAGGGGAAGAATGGCAAGAGGGCACGGGGGCAAGAGACAGTATAGAGCTGAGCTGGCTCCCTAAGAGGTCAAGGAGAGGAAGAGATACGAGTACAGACAGGGAATGGGTGAAAGAACTAAGGGATTAGAGTCACAGTGTGGATGAGGAAGAGTGCTAGGGACAACAGGGTATGATCAAATATGAGAATTTCAGAGTTCATGAACATGGAAGTGGACCAGTTGTGGGTGATGGCCAGATTAAGGATGTGGCCATCTCTGTGTAGGAACGGATCATGGGAAATGAGGGAGAGTCTGGAAGGAGAAATGGGTATTAGAATTCTTTCATAGGACCAAAGAGTGCTGGAAAGGGTGACTGGGGAAGGTGTGTCATTGGGAGGGAGCCAGGTTTCAATGAGTGTAAGAAGATGGAAAAAAAGGAAAAAGGTTTAAGATGAAAGCAAGTTTGTTGCCTATGAAGCAGGCATTCCAGAGTGCACAGAGGAAGGGTAGGTAACTTTAGAGTGGGACTTTTTTGTTGGGGAGAGGTTGGGTTGAGGGGTATGGGAATAACGGAGTAGTGGATAGGAGGTAGAGAAAGAGGTCTGAGCAAGGACAGCTGGGGGTTCAGAAGCACTGGAGTGAGAAGAGTATGACAAGGTGGGAGCATGTTATAATCATTGAGGAATGAGTTCTGGGAGGTTGTCATTGTCCTGAGGGATTTAGTTTCAGGGTAGAGTCTTCTAGGGCAATGCCAGGCAGTGTGTGTAGTTGCACAGGGGTGACTTTGGGGGGAAACTGGAAAGTGCCAGGAACTCAAGCTGGCCCAGGAAAGATGAGACCTTCCTCTTCTTCCTATGCAGCCCACTTTGCATTCCACTATGCTACCCCCACTTCTGCAATCAAATTCTTGTACCTGCTTTGTTCTCACTCTGCCCCCCAAACCCTTACTCTTCTTCTATGCCTTCCTTGGAATAACCTATAGTATTTTTGAGAGAACAGCTCTAAAATATTTCATCATAAATGACCCCTGGCCTAGGATGCTTAGTTATTCCTTTGATAGAAACAAGTTACTGAAATCAGTCAGCCAGCTACTAAGAGGGCAAGATTCCCTCAAGTGTCAGGCATTTAATAATGAAAGGAAAGACGGGGGAATACAGAGAGCTATAGGAATCTCCTGAAAACACTATGTACTCAAACCAATTTTTCTTTGCTTTCATGAAGAAAACGATTTAGCCTGACAGTTGTATGGATGGAATCACTTTGTTTTATGTTGTTATGTTCTCACATGATAAGCCTGATTTCATTTTAGGTCACTTCAAGTTTGAGACCACAGAGCAGCTCTACCAAACTACGTGTAACAGTATCTTTTTGAAGAGTTTTAAGACTAGTATTTTCTTTCACATTTTCATCAATCCAGCTCTCACTACAGCCTATTTTCCACAAGGAATCATGAGCCAGTTTTACGCATACAAGCAAAAAGGAGGCTTTCTGAAGGGAGCAGAACCAGAAGGACACTGTACACAGCAATAGCAATATTGAAAAGATGATTAACTGTTAAAAAACTTGGCTACTCTGATCAATTCAATGCTCCAAGACAATTCCAAAAGACTCATGATAAAAAAGCTATCCGCCTCCAGAAAGAAAAAACTGATGAACTCTAAATGAAGATTGAAGCATACTTTTAAAACTTTATCTTTCTTTTTATCTGTGTTTTTATTTTGCAACATGGCTAATATCTAATTATGTTTTGCATGACTTCACATACATAATCAGTATTGAATTGCTTGCCTTTTCAAGGTGGAAGAGGAGGGAAAGAATTTGGAATTCAAAATTTTAACAAATGAATGTTACAAATTTTTTAAACATGTAACTGGGAAATGTTTAATGAAGCATATATTAAATAAAATATATAAAATACATTATATAATTGTACACATATATATGTGTGTATAAATATATCACACACACAGAGAAAGAAAATTCCTAACTTGCTGTCATGATCTTTTTTATATGCCTACCAAGTAGCAATACAAAATTTAATATGCCTCTGCTAGAATCATGGGGATGAATGGGATTGTCCCCTTGTCAGTACTGAATTCGAGCCCCTCACCCCCCATCACCAAGCTCAGAATAGCACCATACCTGTAACTTTGCCATTGGCTTCTGAAGGAGGTTGCCAATTCACTATTATGGTCCTAGGTTTTCCCTCTTTACTCACTACTGTTACGTCTTTGGGTGGAGAAGTGGGAACTAGAAAGAAAAATACATTCAGCTGATTCACAGAAATATCTTCTAGTGATTTCCCTTAAAATGTTATTATGTTGAGCCAGGTAGCATATCAGAAAGAAGAGTGACCTGGAATCCAACTGAGTCCTGGTTCTACCTCACACTAGCTGTGCCACTAGCTCTGTGACCCTGGGCAAGTCACTTCACTCTGTTTGCCTCAGTTTCCTCATCTGTAAAATGAGCTGGAGAAGGTAATGACAAACGACTTCAGTGTCTTTGCCAAGAAAATCCTAAACGGGGCACAAAGAGTTGGACATGACTGAAAAACAACTGAATCTACCCCATACTAGTTATGTAATGATGGGGAAATCTCAACATCTTTTGAACCTCAGGTTTTTCAGCTATAAAATGGGAACAAGAAGACAAGCTGCACTGCCCATTCCATAGGGCTGTTATGAGAAAAGCATTTTAATCATAAAGGGGATTTGGAGTCAGGGGACATGGGTTCAAATTTCAGTTGTGATTTACTATGTGTCCCTGGGCAAAGGGAATTTCTTTTCTGGACTCCAGCTTCATCAAGTATTCAAAAAAAAAAAAAAAAGGAGGTTGGATTAGATTGTTTTAGTGGTCTCTTCCATGTCTAAATTTATGACTGTGAAAACTCCAGACACACCATCTAAGACAGCTCTACTCTTCTCAAATAGCTTTCAGATAGGCCGAGGATCTGACCTCCATACAGTGCTTCGAGATTTACCAAATGCTTTACAAACATGATCTTCTTCCATCTTCTGAAGAGCTCTATCAGCTAAGTACTGCCAATACTATATCTGTTTTATAGGTGAGAAATTGAGACTCTCCTAAAGCCATGCAGCTGCCATGCTTTAGAGGCATGATGGGAAACCAGGCTTCTCCCTACTGCAGATCTAAGGCTCTCTCTGTTTAAGGAGACAGACATGGCTATGGAACTAGCTGTAAAATACCTCAGTACAAAAGTCTTATCTCTTAAATTCTAACTACTTTGTCAGGATGTTTTACGCGTCAAAAAATTCTCTTCAGCTTAATGCAGGCACTCAGTATACCAAGAGTTAAGACTCATTAGTTCTTAAGTTTTTTTCTTGTCCTTTTGCTTTTAGTAAAACACTCTGTTACTGCTTTTAAAAGAAAAACTCGGTGGAATAGAGAAACCATAAAACTTAAATGACTATGCAGCTATGGTATGTACAAAGGGAAGAGCAATTAGAAAGTTAATGAATTATGCTTTACCCTTCCCTTTCCAAATACAAATTATTCTTTTGTAAAAGCATTTGCTTTGTGTGAAATAGGACTATGAAATTTAAACACACTTCTAACAGTGCAAACATTTCCATTTGCCACTGGGTTGTATTCAAAGTAACAGGCTTTCTTAAGCCTTAGGAAAAGACATGCAAACTTCAACAAATTTATAAATTCATTTCATCATGCTTCCCTCCTCTCATGAAGAGGCCTTAATGAATTTTTATGGAAAGCAACAAATGCGATATTTTACTGTTGTTTTTAAAAAACAAATCTGTCAATAATATCCCAGGAGGAGAGAAGGAAACAAGGATCTCATACAGACTGAATCCACCCCTGGTTAAAGCACATGCCCAAGGACTTGAGGGCAACCAACTAATAAATGACCAAAGGAATAACAGAAAATGCAAGTGCAGATGGAAATGCCCTGCTCTTTAATATCTTTATAGAGTCACTTTCTATTTGTCTCAAGTCCATTAAAAAAACCCCAAGGACACCTTTAAGTGAAACTTTATAAGAAGTCAAAAGATGCCTTAATCGGCATCAAGGCAGAGGTAAACAGCCAAGTCACACCACTCTGGGAGGTGCCCTCCCATCCACCTGTAAGAAGAAATCTGACAGAAGGAGAAAGGCATTAAGCCAGTGAGTCTACTTCTGTTGCAAGTATAGTATCAACTCCTTCTTGATCAAATGCACATTACGTAACCTTTTTGTCTCAGGTAATGAATAAAGCAGGGATAAGATGATCATTTTTGCTCTTATAAACAGACACTGATAAAATTAACTGACTGATTATTCAAAATACTTATGATGAAAAAGATGGAGTGTGGCCCTCGTCCTTCGGCCCACATGATGAAGAGGGAGAGGAGGGAGCATTAAATATGACCCTTACCAAGTTCAAAGGTGGTCCCATGAGCAGTCATACTCCACGTGCTTGATCTCCGACCTTTAGTCACCATCACAGAGAACTCATAGAGGGTGTTTGGTTTTAGCCCCGTCACTAAATAACTCAAAGTCGTAGCATTTGCAGTCTGGAGAAAAGGGACACACAGAAGCAGAATACAGTAACATTCACTACGTGAACATGGGCTGAATAAAAACACTTGTCTTTCCACTGATCTGATCAGTATTTTCTCTAATTGTGACTGGATCTTTTCATATTAACTAACCAAAGATGAACCTATATAAAGGTCTTGGGTAAGTCCCATCACCTCTTCAGAACTGCTGGTTTTTTTCTGACGTAGGGAAGTCAGGAGAGTGGGCTAGGTGACAGCCTACTTCCTTTCCAGCTCTAAATCTTAAGATTCTAAATAGAACCTAATGGCCCAGATTTTATGCTTCCTATGGGGAGCAATATGTTTGCATTTAATAGGGACTATTACTATTATTATTAATATTAATTAAATAATTAAACATTAAACTAATAAGTTAATATTATTAGTCCATTAGATTGTGAGGTCCTTGAAGGCAAGGATTGTCTTTGGCTTCTTTCTGTATCCCCTTTGTTAACATTTAAATAGCATGAATCCTGTGCCAGGAAGTGTGTTACCCACTTCAAATAGGATCTCCTTAGGAGGCAGGAGCCATCATTACCCTCATTTTACAGTTGAGGAAACTGAGGTTGTGGTTTGTTCAGGGTCATGTGGCTAGGAAGGATATGAGGCTGGTTTTGAATTCAGGTCTTCCTGACTGCAGGCCTGGCACTCTCACTCTCATGTCACCTCGCTGCCCTTTACTGAACTCCCCTTACTTACTGACCAAAGATATAGATAAGGAAATTCTGTGTCTGGTGATTAACCCCTGGCAGTTTCTTTCTTATGACTGAGAGGGAAAGAGACAGAATTCAATTGGGAGAAAAGAATGAGTAATTACCAAATATTCAAAGTTAGGAGAGACAAAAAAAGGAGTAAGATATGGTCCCTTTCAATCTAACTGGAGAATAGGGTCAATAAATAAACAAATGACTTATGTGTGTGTGTGTGTGTGTGTGTGTGTGTGTGTGTGTGTGTGTGTGTGTGTGTGTGTATGTGTATATGGAACCCAGGAGAGGCCATGTGAATACAATGCTTAAGTAGAGGTGGGATTTGGATAGGCTGGAGTGGGAGGTGAGAAGGGTCTTTCAAATGCTGTTAAGATACAGGCAAGGACAAGGGGGCAGGGTGGTAAAGAAAACAGCATGATTTTGTAGCAGACAGATAAAGCTAGAAACATAGGCCAGGGCCAGACCAGAGAGGGCCTCCAGGCCAGGCTAGGCAGTCTCAGTACATAGGCCTTAAAGAGCTGCTGAGCATCTTTGGGTAGGGAGATACATGACCCTAACTCTGTCTTAGCTGCCATTGATGGACAGCGTTATGCAAGGAGAAGTGTCAAGCATGTGACCTGCAGGTCCCATGGGGCCCACAATACTCCCAGAGTGGCCTAAACTAGATTTTTTTACTCTGTGATTGGGAAATGCTTAACAAAATAAATAAGAATACAGTGAAATATAGATATCACATTTTAAAAACTAAGTCAATATGTGGCCCACAGGGACTCTTGGGTATGGTGCCGTAGCCCCCATTTTTATTCATCTATGTTCTGACACTACTGCTGGACATAGCAGAGCTGGCATGACTTGGAGAGCAAATTATTCTGATGGTCACAGCAAGGGGGAAAATCATGTATGTATTGGCTAAGGGCAGGGGAAATGGAAACCCAAAGTAAGGAAGAGAAAAAAGCTGGGGAGGCCCTAACACAAGGGGACAGGGTCAAGGCAGCTCAGCTTAAACACCAGCCCCTTCAAGAGGCCTTTCTAGATTCCTCCATGTGTCAGTGCCCCGTTTTTTTTTGGCAACATTAGTGTCTAAAACTGTGTAGTTGATAAAAAAGTTAGTTATCTTCAGCAGTGACAGAGAACTTAGACAGATATTATATCTTATCCACCTTTATAGGTCCAATGATACCTAGTACACAGTGGCATTAAATAAATCTTTAAGTTACTGTTGAAAGTTTTTTTGTTGTTGTTGTGACCCCAAAATATTAATGTTACTAGTTTATATTTGCATGATGAACTAAGTTATAAGCACTTTAAAAATATCCATGAACTCATGTGACATAACATCCCTATGAGTTAGGTTAGCACGAGCATTCTTGTCTCAAGGATGCTGGGAGGCCACAGTGTGTGGCAGTCTGGGCTGGAGCTGCTGCTGCTGAGAACAGTGCCCTTCCCAGCAGGCCTTGCCTCCTCTTCTGTACAAGCCTGTCACCAGATGCTGCCCTTTCCCTGACCGGAAAGTTCCTAAGAGATTCCTATCATCTACGCCACCTTCCACTTTCATCGGTGCATCGGGCACCTGTGGCATCCCTTCTCCAAGTAAAACCGACTCCAAAGTCTGATGCCATCTTATGTCTCTTCTTCAACTCGGTCCTCCTGGTTCCTGGATTGTGAGCAGCAGCAAATACCCATGAAGACCATTGGAACACAATGTCCCAGAGCTTTCAATCCTTCAGGTTTAGCATGCACTCTGCTCTATACAAGGCACAGGCCACTGAGTATTCTCAGAATACTGTGATGCCAACTTGGCCTAGAGTTTGGAATTCCAACAAACCCTTGTAAAATGTGAATCTTGGGAGGCATCAAAAAGGTCAATTCTAATTAAAGCTATCACTGGAATAAGTTGTTAAAAGGAAAGTCAAGGATCAATAAGATAAAACAAATTATATACTAGCCACTCAAAACAAATTTGCTCTAGAAATTACCATTTTTAAACACCAGTTTATAGCTTCTTTAAAAAATTCTAAAATGCATTTTATTGATATCTTTTTTCCCTACTTCCCTTGCCCTTTTTTGGTTTTAAAAAAGAAACCTCAAACATTAACAAAAACAAATAAACAAACCCCCCCTTCTGCCCTGTAACAAAGAAAAACAATTGAGTAAGAACATCTAATATCATGACAACATCTGAACACTGCCCTAGTTGTCCTCCTCTTCCCAAGGAAGGGCCCTCGTACACATTTTAGTCCAACTGAGTCCTGAATTCAGATGACTCACTTAGGCTCACACAGATGAGCTGCTATGAAGTTTGAGCTCTGGTCCTTTGATTCCAAATCCAGTGCTTTCTCTACTGTACCATGTGACTTCCTGTTTAAATATAACTAATTTAATAAGCTTTTTTGTTTTTTATCACAATGGTCAGTAAAATTCATGGTTAAAATCTAGCCCTCAGAACCACATGACTGAAGTCTCCTGCCATTGGTGGTAGTAAAACCATTTGTAAAAAAGCTGTCTAAGGATAATACAATCCTTTTAATTATCTTAAATCAGAAACTGAAAGATACAAAGTACCACTAAAGATCAAGCCTTTATTACAACTCAAGAAAATGAAAAGTGGAAAATTCCATAAGTATGATAGGAAAGGCTTTGCACCAGCTGTTATTAAATAGCCATCTGACCTTGGTCAAGTGACTTGGCCTCTCTGGTCCTTAGTTTCCTTCTCTATAAATCAGAGGGAGGGAACTGGGCTAAATAATCACATACTAAAGTTCTATGATATGAATGTCTTACTCTCTAGGAAAAAAATTTGGAAAAATATTACTCTTCCATATGTGGAGAAAGCAATTAGAGTATTATTGATATTCCCTTTCTTCTATCTACTAAGTTCACTCCCACTCTTCTGACCCTTGTTCCTTCTCATCACAGATGATTAAATTTTAATAAAATACCCAACACAATGTTTTTTGATGACTGACATCCCTCAGAAGATTACACTCACTGTGTTAAATTTTCCTCTCCTTTTCAGGAGCAGCTGCCATAGTAATTCTGCTGAAGGCAGGAGAATGACATTCCCAAGTGAAACACTTTTATGGGCAACAAACTGCAAGACGGGAGCAGTGGCTTGGGTGTCTCCCAAACTCCAATTGCAGAGATCCTCTATCTCCCTCATCTCTGAGCTGTTATATGCAGTGCAGTTATTAATACCTTATACTTGGTGTTAGCAGGGATATTGGTTTTCCATCGGACAGTGTAGTACCGCGAGTCTGTGATCTTCTGGTGTTTTGGCAGTGAGTTGTCCGCCCACGTAATCCTGATGGTGTCATGGCTCAGGATGGAAGCCTGAACTCCCACCGGTGGCATCATAGGGGTGGGATCTGGCACTGGAGTGTATGGAGCATTAACAACAAATAAATCAACCTCAGAAGTATCTAGGGGATTGATGGGCAAAAAGCAGTGTATTTTAATTTAAAAAAAAGTGGGGGTGCATTTAAAGGTAAACGAAAACAAAATAAAACAAAAAGGAAATGTAGGGTAATATAATGGAATGAAATGGAGAAAGAGAAAGAAAGAATCCAGGGTTAATCAATAATATACAATTAATTTCTAAAACCCACCCCAAACTGCTCTTCAAGGCAAATAAAAACCCCAAACGTGCAGAGAAATAAGTTCAGTGCTCGACAACATGTCACACATAAGTGAACTAAAATATTCTAAGGTACCAAGAAGTTTGTTAAAATGACCTGTCCAGTTTTCCTTCTAATAAAGAAATAACTACTCCAGTGAATACTATTGGTTGACCTTTCAGGATTTCTGAGTGTCATGATACTCCAGCCTACAGTGACCACTGAGCACATGTGAATCACTCTTATTGTAGGCAAATAAAACCATTACCTCCCCTGAGATCTGGATGGAGCAAGCCCAGGACTCTGAACCCCAGGGCAGAGGGGAAGAACAGTTCCCCTAAGACCACCAATTCTGCTTCCAGCTGAGGTACCACAGCATCCTTCAGGGGAGAAATCAATGTGTAGAAGGAGCCTACCCACTTTCTTTGATGTCACTAACCTAACTGCTACCAATGAAGCCTTGGGAGTGGAAGCATCTCCCAGACCACTGGTCTGGCTTCAAGCCCAGCCATCACCTTGAGAAACAAGCCTTCTGGAAAGTTAGCCTGGGAGCAGCTTTTAAGGGTGCTGCAGTCACAGCTGATGAAGACCCAGAAAAGAAAGTTCTGGCCACCAAATTCCTTGGCACTGTCAAGTGATTCAATATGAGAAGCTAATTTGATTTTATCAGTGGAAATGACATTAAAGAAGAGGCATTGCTATATTCCTGGTTGCTGCACCCTAAGGACCATGGGATGAAATGGAGAAATTCCAACTTCCTTGGAGTTAAAACTTTCTGTATGTGTTGTCTCTTATATTAGAATGTGAGCTCCTTTTCTATTTGTATCCCTAGGGATTAGCACAGTGCTTTGAACATAGTAAGGCTATGATAAACACCCATTCATTCATTCATTCATTCAAGTCATCCATCATAAGCTCACATCAACTCTGACATGGTATCAGCCCTGGAACTCAGACTGATTTGCTGACTCTATGTCAGACTGTGGGATGTGCCACATGTCCTGTTGGTACTAGCTCCAGACATGAGAAGAAACCTCAAAAGTAGTACAACTCTGAAGAAATTATATTTATTCAAGCAATTCCCTATCACAGTCTTTGAAATGGGTGATCTAAATCTTCTCTTTTCTCAAGTTCCTCATGGCTCCCTCATGCCATAGTAATTTCAGTAGATGACCTTGCCTCCTACTTACTAAGAAAAATGAGATCATCTGTTATAAGCAACCTTATTCCATATCTCAAAATATGGACATTTTAAAATATCTTTAAAGTCTATATTCTATATCTTTAAAATGAATGTTTTTTTTATCCACACTTTTCTATATAGGGAGACTACAAAGCCTCTTATGGTAGAAAACACAGCACTGAAGCTAGAGTAAAGAGGCTGGTATGTGGGCCAGGAGGCTGAAGGACAATGGCTTGGCTTCCTTGGCTTTTATTTTAAGTCATACTGATTTACATAACAAGCCAGAGAGGACAATGGCAAACTTCAACTCCAAGTTAGAAGACAACTGGGACTTCACTTAGCAAGGAGCTACTCTTTCTAGCTGTAGTAAGCTGGGTGTGGTAGAGGCTTGTTGCCTCTGGCTATAATTTAGGAACTGTCAGCCAGCCTTCTTAAAGCAGGGGCTTTCCAGTTGCCATCCAGCACTGGGAGAGCCTGTAGGTGGCACTAAAGTGAAGAAGCCTGGAAGTGGAAACAGGGATGACTGCTCATTGGAGACCAGCAGCATGCCAAGGACATTGGAAATCAGAAGCCCGGCATATAGAAAAAGCAGGGAGGAAGAGAGAGGAAATAACCAGCAAGGAGCAGCAGATAACTAACAGCTGAGATGGCACACAGGGCTCAGATACAGGCCTGATGAGACTATCATGATGACAGCATCAGAAGACATCAGCGGCAACAGTGTTCCATCCATATCTGGGTCCCCACATATGTCCACTCTCCCCACTCCTAGTATGTGTATTTGTGGGAGAGTGTACCTGAGGTTTGCAGGGGAAATGCTCCACTGCTACTTTTCCTTCCATTTTATTTTATAAATATCTTCGCTTTGAATTAGTTGTTCTCTGTATCACTAATAAAAGTGAACACACTGGTAGGAGCTTATGAGGTATGAATCATACTTGGGAATAGATCTTGGAGCAAAATGAACATGGAATAACTTTGTAAGGGCCACACTTGCAAGAGAGGGATGCCTCAAATGCTATACCTAACATACCCTCCTCCACCTACCAAATTATCCATTGTTAATAAAGAAAAACAATGTAACCAAACTGGCTGACACAAGATTATTTCTCTTGAATTCTTTAAGGAGCCATAATTTCATGTGGGGGCTATGCACCCTTATCAATACAGTCTATACTTCTCTTTACATTTTAGCAGGTGCCCAAGCTTTGTAATGATGACCTGTTGCTTTGAACCTAGCTGGGCTGTGTTCCTTGGATGAGAGACATCTAGTTTGGCCCCGAGTCTCTACTGGAAACCTCTCTCACTTGGTAGGACCTATTAACATTATGACACAACAGTGACAAACATCAGCTACAAAGAATTTCCATTCAATTCTGCATTCATTCAGAAGCTTTCATTATATGTAAGATGTTCTAGTGGTCAGGAATATTTAGAGACAGAAATGAAACAGCTGTTGCCCTCATCCTGGGGTTTGTATAGCTTGTACACAGAGAAGTAAATCCAAGGTCATTTATGCAGGAATACGGCATTAACCACTAGGTGGAATCAAGAAGGCTTCCCAGACCACCCCACACTTCTTTGTTTTAAAGACTTTGGCATCTCTATTTTCTCCAAAAGTTAAGCTAAGACATTAAACAGACTTTTCCTGCACTAATAGTATATTTATTCACTTGAACTACAGACATCATATTGTAAAGAAATACTATTTGATTGTAAATTTAGCTTCTTCTGATACCTGTTTTGTTCTGATAAAGTTTAAGGAAAGAAATGCTGACTTACCTGTATGAGGTCTGGTAACTGCACTCTCATAGAGTGGGATGCCTTCACCCACATTATTAAATGCTTTCAGGGTGATCACATAGTGGGAGCTTGGATCTAAAGGAAAAAATCATTTCAGTCTGAGAGGATGTCATTTATATGCACATATACTTTTATGTATATATATGTCACTCCTCAGCCTGTACCTCTGAACATGTTCCTCCTTCAAGCCAGAACACCCTCCTTCCTCTCCTCTGTGTATCTTAGTCCTACATGGCCTTCAAAGCCAAAAAGCTCCTCTGAACACAAGAATTACAGCATCTTCCATTTCTTCCACACTTGCTTTGATGTGTCTCTTCTCTGAACCATTGCCAGGATTCACCACCATGTGGCCTAACCCTTAAATCTTGTTTTGTTTCTGTGCCATTGCAGAGTTCATATTGATTCTGTATGTATTACTCGCCATTTCCCTTGATATAGAACACCAGCTCCCCGAGAATGAGAATGACTTCATTTCTGTCAATACATCCCCTGCACCAAGCACTGAGCCTAGAACAGGGCAGGAACTGAAACCAAGTCCTCTGGGTTCCAAGGCAACCAGCTCTCTGCCCAGTAAGCCATGCTACCCATAGGAATGAAAGCATCTTCTTTATTTCTGACTGAGAACAAAGTGGCCCATGGCAGACACTTACATACTGGAGGATTGTTTTCATAACTGTTTTTTTTTGGAAGATGAGAAAATACTCCTATTTTTGATGTACATGGAATCTATGAAGGTAATTGGATCATTCACTATTTGGAAGTTTCCAGAAAAGGTGTAAAAAAATTAAAAATAAATGAAATATAAATGGACTTTAATCACAGTTTTGTTCAAGGTAGAAATTTAAGGATGGCAACTTTGAATCTTAAGTTTTTAAAAGATATGGATTATAAACTTAATTTCAGAAATTAAAATTTGGGAAAGTACAAATGCTTGTTTGAATTAGTGTACTTTCTACTTGAAGATATTCCCACAGTAGAGGGTGGATCCAAAATGACAAAGTAATAGGAAGAAATATACTTCAGTTTTCCCCTATAACACTTCTAAGGAAATCTAGAAAACACATCAGACTGATTAGAAAATGTAAGAAAAAAAATTACAGTAATTTTTCCAGCCAAGATCTACACAAGGAGATAGCAGTCTACAGTGTGTGGACAGTAGGGACAAAGGTCCAGTTAGGATTGGCCGAGGAATATCCAGCATAGGAAGTGAAGAGGAACAAAGTCCCATTCATATACCCGCAGGGGCTTCACCTTGCAAAGGCCACAGGAACAAATGTCGACTAGCAAGTCTATTGTTCACAACCCAGCTCTAGGTCAAAGAGGCAGGAGGGACTGAGAAGGGGATCTGCCTAGGGCTGGTATTTCAGGGTGAGGAGCAGCAGTAGGCCTTAGGCTTTGCATGGAGCAAGGAGAATGTTCAGAATCAAACATCTTCTCAGTCTCAATTTTACCTCCTGCCCTATTTACAACCTAAAGTGGAATAACTAGGACACAGCTTCCAGACCAAAAGCAATTCTTCAGTTCTTTCACTTTGAATCAGCAGAGCTTTCCAGCTAGAATTCCAACAGTGGCAAGCCCACAGGTCTCTTGTTCAGACCAGACTCTGCCCTTTATCAGAACACATTTGTGAGGACTGAAAGCTTGCAGGTCCCTAGTCTGAGCTGCTCCTGGAAAAATACAACATTCAATACCCCACACTAAAATAGCAGTAAGACCATCTCTGGTATTAGCTCCAAAAGTACACAAAGCCTGGCTCTAATAAAGTTCAAAGTTAGGAAATCTATGAAAAGAATGAACAAAAAAAGAATCCGATGATGATGGTAATAGCTAATATTTATGTAGCTCCCACTCTGTGCCAGACACTGTCCTCAGACTATTTTACAAACATTATCCCGCTGGATTCTCACAATAACCCTAGGAGGTAAGTGCTATCACTGTCATCCCCATTGTACAGGGGAGAAAACTGAGGCAAGCAGAGGTGAAGTGACTTGCTCATGATCACACAGCTGTTAAAGTGTCTGAGATCAAATTAAACCTGGGTCCTCCTGACTCCAGGCCCAGCACTCCATCCACCACACCACTGAGCTGCCCCTAAAAAGCTAGTATGACGACACAATGATACTCAAGACACAAACCTAAAACAGAATGACTCCAAAGCAATCACAAGCAAAGTCTCAGAAGGAAAACAAGGCTCAGGCACAAATTCTGCTAGAATTCCTGGAAAAGAGGAAGTGACAGTTTTAAAAAGAATTAGAATGTTTTTGTTTTTTTTTTCTAGAAGAGTAGTAGGGGACAATGGGAAAAGAAACAAGCTAAGGAAGAAAGAATTGGAAAGGGAATTAATGGCTTGGCACAAGAGGCACAAAACACTGCCAAGGAACAAACTCTCTGCCAATTAGAATGGACCAAACAGAAGCTAATGACACCATTAGACAACAAAAAACATTTAAACATTACCAAAAGGGACAGCTAGGTGGCACAGTAGATAGAGTGCTGGCCCTGGAGTCAGGAGGATCTGAGTTCAAATGCAGTCTCAGACACTTGACACTTACTAGCTGTGTGACCATGGGCAAGCTGCTTAACCCTTACTGTCTCAAAAAAAAAACCAAAACCAAAACCAAAACCAAAACCCTCACTATTCAAAGGCTGGAAAAAATAGAATAAAGTTTAAGATATCTCATAGCAAAAACTGACCTGGAAAATAGATTAAGGTGAAAAAAATTTAAGAATTATCAAAATATCCGAATACCATGACCCAAAAAAGAACCTAGACATCGTACTTCAAGAAATCTTAAAAAGACAACAACAACAACAACAAAAAAACTTCTCAGATCTCTTAGAACCAGAGAGCAAAGAAGAAAAAGAAGAATCCACCAGTCACTTCCTGAAAGAAACTCCAAACTGAAACTCCCAGGAGCATCAGTGCCAAAATCAGAGCTTCCAAGACAATTAAAAAAATGATACAAGCAGACAGAAAGAAAGAATTTAAGTACTGAGAAGCTAGAGTCAGCATTATATGTACTTTATCTGCTACCACTAAAAAGGAGCAACGAGAGCTTAGAATATGATATTCCTGAGAACAAAGTATATGTATGCATGCATGCATGTATATGTGTATATATTTATCCAGGAATAACTTATCTAGTAAACCTGACTATAATTCTATAGAGGGAAAACATAAACCTTTAAATGAAAAAAAGGACTTGCTAATGAAAAGACAGGAATGTATAAAACCTTTGAAGGGCAAATCCAGTAGTTAAGAGAAACATAAAAAGGTAAACATCAGCAAACAATTTATAAAAGGGAATAAACAAGCATAAAGTGTTTACATTCTGATGTGGGGAGAGGATACATGTGACCCCTCAGAATCTATCATCATCAAGGGTTAAAGAGGGGCATCTAAGAAGACCTGAGTGGGTATGTCTTGATCTTAAAAGAGGACCAGAAAGGGAGGGAAAGAGGAATACACTGGGCTGGGGATAAGGGAAAGGAAGGATGAGGAAAACTCTCTCATAATAGGGTAAGCAAGTAGAAGTTTATACACAGAGGAAGGGGTAAGAGAAGTGGGTAACACTTGAGCCCTGTTCTCACCTAAACTCAGAGGGAAGAATATGAATGTACATAAAGTTGGGTATAAAAATTAATTTCACTCAACAAGGAAACAGGAGGGAAAGGAAGACAAAGGAATAAGAGGGGGTATAGATGAAGAAATGAATTGTCCCAAGCAAAACAAACAATATGTACAAAAATACATAGTAGTGTATTTTGTGTTGGCAAATAATTGGAAACTGAGGGGGTTCCTGTAAATTGAGAAATGACTGAAAAAGCTATGATATAGAAATATAATGGAATACTACCATACTGCAAGAAATATTGAAAAGGATGGTTTCAAGAGAAACCTCAGAAGACTTATATGAATGAATGCAATGAGAAATAACCAGAACCAGAACAATTTATACAACAACAACAATAATAATACTGTAATAATAAACAATTCTGAAAGACTTAGGGATTTTGTTCAAAACAATGACCAAACATGATTCCAGAGGACTTATTATGAAACATGTTGGTCACTTCCTGGTAGAAATGTGAAGGACTCAGAGTATAGATGAGATGTATTTGTTTGGTCATGGCCAATGTGGGAATTTGTCTTGCTTGAATGATTACAACAGGGTTTTTTTTTTTCTTTCTCAACTGGGGGAAGGATGAAGTGAGAGGGAGAGAAGGTGGATTTCTATTGAATGATTATATTTTAAAAGTTTAATAAAAAAAAACCAAGAAAATATTGCCACAATTATCAAAAGTATTCTTTTCCATAAATGGTGTCTTTTTTCACTCCTCCCACTCACCTAGGTTCTCAATCGTATAGTAGCGTTGTTTGTAGTCCACTTTGATAGTCTGAGCATGAGGGCTGCCAAGTCCATAGCCGATGGCATAGCCTCTGACCACAATGTTCTGGTTTTCTGGAGGAGTCCAGCTCACTACAATACTAGTAATGAGAGGGCGGACATGGAGAGAACTAGGCACTTCAGGAACACGAGTTTCTGTGCAAGAAAAGAGGAAAGTAAGTTGTGATGGATTTTAGAGTCAAACAGCTGGTAATGCTTACCAACTACATAAATTGGGTTTAGGCCCCTATTTCTTTATGTGTATTTTTAAGAGCAGAGTATGAAACCAGATGCTGGGATACAAGGAAGTAGGTACACTTGTAGTACTGTTTAATTGGCCCATGGTTCTGTCTCATTGAGAGATGAAGAAAAAAAAAGAATAACAGTCAGCCAGCTGTCCTAAGCACTAATACCAACATATTCTACTTGGCTGTAAAACACAGAGGATTTAAAGGTGACAGTGGAAACTGCAAGTTATAATACTGAATATTCCCTTGGAATGTTACCTGTTATTTACTTATTTTTTAAAGAGCAGAATAAAGAAAAGCTAAATACATAAATTTTCAATTATATGGCAGGGACAATTTCTCCTGCTTCAACAGTAAATGTTATCTAAGTGTTTTCTACTAAAATACTGACCTCCTTCCTTTTGTTTTTCCAAAGCTATCTCTTGTTCATTTGCTATCACAAATTTAACCACAGAGACCTTGCCGTTCTCTTCTAGGAAAATTTTCTTAAACGTTTTTTAAACAGTAGAACCTGCCTTATTAAACACATTGTGGCTATTCTGCTCATGCCCAATGCAGGTGAGGGGGGTCTCCTTTTGGAGATTTGCATTCCACTATAAGAACAAAGTATGTTGTTTTAGCCTGGGTTATTTTCCTTGGGAAATAATTAGCAACATAAGAAAATGGTCTAAAATAATGAGAAGGAACAATTCATCAATAGGCACATTCCAAAATAACTCTGCAGCAGGAATAACACAGCTCACTCAATGTCTTCTAATAATTATTAGTCTTTTATGTTCTAAGCAAATTGCTTTGTCTAGAGATTAAATCTCCCCAATCTGTTCTCCAGCCTGATAACTAACACTTAAAAATACCTTCTTCATTTCCCTGTAAAATAAACACAGTCATAATTTTGATAATTGCCTTTACTACCATGTCTGAATCTCCTAAAGGTGCTGTATCTATTCATAAGAAATAAGCCTTTCAAAGAATAAAATTCCAGTACTAGGTCACAATTAGCAATAGAGTTTAAGTAATGGACCTTAACGGACCAAAATACTACTGCAGCATTTTGGAGGATTTTTCTCTAAAAATCAGCTTCCTGATTTTTACTTTCTTTTCTAAAAATTTATTTTGCTATTCATTTTTGTATTACTTAAATTTCCCCATTAGCTGCCCTTTCACTCCCAAAGAGCCATCTTTTATAACAAATAATTTTTTTAAAAATAGGAATAGAAAAAAAAATCATATATCGAAAAAACTGACATCACACATAGTATTCTAAACCTGCTCCTCTCTTAGCCAGCTAAGTAGTAGGGCAAAATGTTTGCAGCATTTTATTTTCCTTGTTATTACAATCTCCATTTCACAAATGATAAAAATTGAGGTTCAGAGAGTAAAAGTGACATGGCAAGCAGGATATAAGGTCACTACACTAACCACCTTACTGTTATCTCTACTGTACTGCTTTCTCAAATCAGCAAGAACTTCAGTATGATTGAAAGGCTAACTATTTCAAGTTACAAATATTCGAGAAAAAGATTGAAAACAAATTAAATCAAGTATTCAAGTATGAGACTGAAAACAAAATGCTAAGGGGTGGCTTGCTACTGAAGAATTTCTCACTTAAGCATGGTATAGAACGTTGGAAAGTGTTAAGATTAAGCTACAGGAGCCAGGTTTGAGTCTTGATTCCAACACTTAACTGATTATAATCTGGGACAAAACACGTGACTACTCTGAGCCCTGGTCCCCTCATCTGTGAAATGAGGAAAATAACAGGAGCTTACAGGGTCTTGTGTTACAGGGTGTCACAAGAAAGCGCTTTATCTACCTTCTATCTTTTCCTCCTCCAAATTCCTTTGTATCCATGAAATTTCCGTTGTTGTGTGTGTGTGTGTGTGTGTGTGTGTGTGTGTAGTACTAGTAACTGAAAACATTTAAACGACTATACTTTATACAAATCTCCTTGTGTTATAGTCTGAATAAACTTAGAAGCTATGTTTTACATATGAGAAAACTGAGGCTCAAAGGAATTAAGTGAATTTCCGATGCCAGTTAGTAAGGCTTGGCCCCTAGCAGCTGCTGCTTGGATTTCAGGGCAATGCTCTTCCCCCTGTACCAGAAGGCCTCTCAGGCACACACAGCCTCACTTGGGCAGCACAGATACCCCTGTGTCACCCACCTAGAGGCACAGATCACTAGGCCTGGAAGGAATCTCATACATCATCCAGTCCAGCTGCCACATTCTACAGACTGAAGCCCGGACAGATTAACTGACTTGCCTGAGGTCACAAATCTAGCAGATTAACAGAGCCAGGACTGGGTGGACAAGACTCATATGAAGATTCAATTTTCAACATATCCATGGAGCCTATAGTTAAGGAGGAAGAGAATTTGGGGCTTTAAATAAATGGGATCAGATACACATTTTACAACATCTTCTTCTATATCACCTTGGTTCATAGCTGTTCTAAAGTACAGTAGCATGTTTTCACATTTATTTATTCTTGTTCTTTTCTGGCATATACATTAAAAAAAAAGAGGCTGTGGGACACATACTTCTACACCTCTGATGAATAATTAGAAAGAATAACTAAATCAACTGACATTGATATTTAAAAATTCCCACCAAAGATACACTGTGGCTTGCTTGTTCATTAATTTGGCTTTGTAATAAGCTCTGTAACAGAGGTATCCAGAACATGTTCTCCTGTAGTACTTACCATCGAGGTCACTTTCAAACGTTTCTGCAGACATCCAGTCTGTAGCTGGCCCTGTCCCATTGACTGTAAGTGCAGCCACTCGGAAGTTGTACTCAGTACCCCGATCAAGACCTAGGGTCAAACAATAAAACTGATGTAGGAAAAAGAACATCAAGAGAGAACAAATGTGGGGCGGCTAGGTGGCGCAGTGAGTAGAGCGCTGGCCCTGGAGTCAGAAGGCCCTGAGTTCAGATCCGGCCTCAGACACTTAATCCACACAAACAAAAACCTAGCCCTGTGACCTTGGGCAAGTTACTTAACCCCAATTGCCCTAAAAAAGGGGCGGCTAGGTGGCGCAGTGAGTAAGAGCGCTGGCCTCGGAGCTGGGATGACCCGAGATCGAATCCAGCCTCAGAAAATGAGCACCCACGCATAAATAATGACTAGCTGTGTAACCTTGAGCAAGTTACTTAACCCCAATTGCTTAAAAAAAAAAAAGAGAACAAATGTGCTAACAATTTCTTGTTCTAAAAGCTTGTATTTTAAACTTAGTTTGATGGTAAGATTTTATTAATATTTCATTATTATTCAGATAATAAAACATTCTGGAAAGGGAAATCTTAAGGAGAACAAATAGGCTAAATAATTTCTCATCTTGAAAGCAGCTATCTTATATATAAACTTAGTGTGACAGACCTTGTCATATCCCATTCAATACCAAGATACACAGGCTACTGCAGTCTTGACAAAGTCTAGGTCAAAGTTAAGGGTCAATCTATGCAACATATTTTCCATTGTAACCTAGGGCAAAAATTGTAATGGGCAAGGCTCTCAGTAGAATGCACAACTAATTTTTTTAGGGCTTGGCAGGATTTTATCCATCATCTACTCACCTTTTTACAAGTGAGTAAAATTAAAGCCCAGAGGACAGAGTGAGTAAGTGTTTCAAACAGAACTCAAGGACAGAATCAAGCTGGCCCCAAAGACGCCCAGAGCCAGAACAGAATAGAATGTTTCCTTTCAGGTTCTCTAAATTTTCTGCTAAATATACTTCCCCCATTAATTTTCCTAGGCCACTTGGCATGCCTACAGGCACCTATAGTAAATCAGTCTTCTCTGCAAGCAAAGCCTGGCTCTCCCAGCCAGCCGTAGCTGATTCCTTACCCCACCCCCTCAACTGGATTTCCACTTTCAATCTCCTCTCCTTAACTCCAAGTAGTTGTCTGAACTTTCCCCAAGGTAATAGCAAGGGAAAGTCATAGACAGGATTGACTGAAGGCCACACAAAGAGGAAGTGTCAGAACTAAGCTTTGAACTCGGCTGCTGTGACTTGAAATCCAGACATCTTTCTGTGACAGCAAGTGGTGCTGACCCAATGCTGGACAGAACCAGAACAAGTGGATTCTAACTCAGGCTCTACTACATTATCTGCCTTGTAATCCCTAGAAGACAACAAGACTGGACTGGATCATCTCCAAGGTTCCTTCTGGCTCTAAAATGCTATTTGATAAAGAAGCAAGTGTACAAAGTATGTATTTCAGAAAAAGCTATGTTCTATGTATTTGACTACACTTATTATTCTGAATATTAAAATTAGTTTTTTGATGTGCATAGTCAATGAGGTATTTTAAGTAAGGAATATTGAGTATATTTAACATATTTAATATACAATTAGACAGATGACATGTGCCAACAGAAAAATCTCCATCACTCAGAATGTTTAGGCCACAGAACTAACTTGTTAACTGGTAGTGCCCTGTAGAAAGATCAATGAGTCAGGGGTAAGATGAACTTAATTCCAATTTTGGCTCTGCCACTTAACATCTCTGTGACCTTGGGGGAAAGATACTTATTGTTGCACAGAATTAGTGTCCTTCACTGAAATGAAGAGACTGGATCAGATGACCTTCATGGTTCCTTTCCAGACCTAAATCTCATGAACCCAGGACATTCAGAAAATTTCTAGATTACTGATGTCCCCCATCAGTCACCCCTTCTTAGATTCTCACTCAAATGCCTCTCATCTATACTTTCCCCCCATGTAGCTTTTGGATGCATACAAAAAAGCTTATCATCTTGTTACAGAATGTTCCTAATGCCCTTTTTATACATTTTAATCCTTTTTATAAAAACATTTACCTTTAAAACTATTTTATTGACTATTTTCTATTCACATCATCTATATTTCTCAACTTTTACCATACATCAAGCACTAGGAATACAAATGCAACAGTAACGATGGTCCCTGTCCTCTAGGAGCTCACCCTCTATTAGAGGTAGTAGGAAGAGGCTACAAATGTGGGGAGTGGTGATCAGAGAAGTGCACTTTGGTCCAATATGTTATTTGGACAGCGAGTGGGGCCATATGAGGGTATCTAACATTATAGGACATGCCTGGAAGGTATATTTATAGGCACCAAGGGTAGCATTTGCTTGCTCATGGTCCCATGAAGAGAGTTGTGGAGGAAAGAGAAGAAGGTGTGGCTGGGGAGTAGGGATGGAAGTGAAGCATGGCTGGGATCTACTTGAAATAGTGGACCCAGTGAAACTGTCAGCAATGAGGATAGGCTGGGGTGGCCGTGGCCAAAGCTCCAGAGAGAAAAGGGATAAAACCTCTAAGGCACAGTTTCTATTCCAGCAGCAAAGCAGTTGGTGATAAGACGGCTTCTCCTGGCTTCCTGGAGAAAAGTCATGTCTCATTAAGGCTCATAAATACCTAGATGAAATATTTACTTTGTGGTATCAATATTCCCTAGTCTGCTTAGCCAACATCATTCATATTCTACAACTTACTAAGCAAAGTCTTCTGAGGACTCAAGCATTCTCCATGTTCTTCCTCCTGGACTTCGTGGACATTTCTGTGACCACCCAGGGGGAAGCATCTCTTCTAGTGGTCAATAACAGTCTTTCCTTTTAGTCACACCCTGTGGATGCTCCTCAGTCAGACTGTCCTTCAGCTTTCAGCTTGGTTCCCATGGTACAGAGGTCCTTCCATAGCCTTCCTATTTGTTCCTACTCTCCAGCATCCTGATACAGATTTGGATTCTTATCTGTTTTCTGGGTGTATTTCTACTTCTTTGGTTTCCTCTTAAAGCATTTATTTCATTCTTTCAAGGAACAACTCATTCTTCCTGACAATCTGGAAAGTAAAGCAGCAGTTCTTCTACTCCTCCAGCTGAAACCAATTATGTGTCCTGAATTCAGGTACTCACCAATTGGCTCTGGAAGACACACAATCTACCTTGTTGGACAAATCACTGCAAGTCTTTGGTATCTCTACCTCACATTTCTTCTCTCCAGTTCACACAACTGTCAAAGTGACATTCCTAAAGCAAAGATCTGACCATGTCATTTCTCTGCAGAAAAAAAAAACTCCATGGTGTCCCATTGCCTTTAGATCAAGTACAAACTCCCCTGTATGGCATTCCTGCCTGTTAAACTGGTTTGACTGCTTTTCTTTACCTCTAAGACCATCTCCCCTGCCTGGAATGCACTCTCTCCCTGTCTTTGCCTTTGAATTCCCTTCAAAATGTAGCTCAAGCACACTTTCTCCAGATATTGGCCTTTCCTGCCTCCCCACCCCAACCCCCCAGCTTTCTGGTATTAGGCCTGGGGTCCACTGAACTCCTTCTCTACCAATGCATATCACTATTAATTTTACAAAGTGGCCTGGGCCTGACAAGCTCCATGACTTGCCCAGGGGCCCTCAGCATGTCAGAATCAGACTGCAAAGTCAACCTTCTGTCCATGAGGTTATGTCTGGTTGCATTCTTCATTCCTTATGTTTGCTATCTGTATTTCTATGTGGGAGAAACCTCCCACAAGGCTTCCTGAGGGCAGAAACAATTTCTGCCTTGTTTCTATAGCCAACAGTCTGGCATATAAGTACTCAATCAATGCTAATACTTGCTAATTATTTCTCCTTAACCTCCTTACATGCTAAAATGACATGTTTCTCCCATCTGTTCACTGGCCTCTGGACCCCTAAGGCGGCTTTCTGTAGGAAGGTTCCTTGGCTATGCTGTGCCGGTTTCATCATTTTCCAGGTCGTACTTCTCATATAACTGCTCTGCTACTATCAAATCTGCTGGTACCCTAAAAAATCTGCTGAAGAAATTAAAATTTCCAGGTATTTTTTTTTTAAAGCAATTGGGGTTAAGTAACTTGCTCAAGGTTACACGGCTAGTCATTATTTATGTGTGGGTGCTCATCTTCTGAGGCTGGATTTGATCTCGGGTCATCCCAACTCCGAGGCTGGCGCTCTTACTCACTGCGCCACCTAGCCGCCCCTTTTAGGGCAATTGGGGTTAAGTAACTTGCCCAAGGTCACACAGCTAGGTTTTTGTTTGTGTGGATTAAGTGTCTGAGGCCGGATCCAAACTCAGGTCCTTCTCACTCCAGGGCCGGCACTCTACTCACTGCGCCACCTAGCTGCCCCTCCAGGTATTTTTTATACCTGTTCCTTTCCCTTTGTTAGATGGCTGCTTTTACGCTGACTCCTCAATCTTCTGGCCCTGTCCCTCTGGGCTTCCTTTTTTTTTTTTTAATTTATTTATTTACTTTCAGTTTATAACATTCAGTTCCATAATCCCTCGAGTTTCAAATTTTCTCCCCCTCTCAAACCCTTCCCATCCCCATTATGGTGGCATGCAATCAAATATAAGATCTACAAGTATCTTCACATCAAACATTAGTCAGGTTGTAAAGGAGGATTATGACCAATGGAGTGAACAATGAGAAAGAGGAAACAAAACAAGAAAAAGACAGAGAGCAAGTAGTTTGCTTCAATCTGCATTCAGACTCTGTAGTTCTTTCTCTTTCCATCATGAGTCTTTTGGAGTTTTCTTAAAACCTTGTATTGCTGAGAGGAACCCAGTCTATCAAAGTTAGTCATCACACATACATTGTATCTGTAATTATATACAAATTTCTCCTGGTTCTGCTCTTCTCACTCAACATCAGTTTATTTAAATCTCCCCAGGTTGTTATGAACTCTGTCTGCTCCTCATTTCTTATAACACAATAGTCTTCCATTACATTCATATACCACAACTTGTTCAGTCATTCCCCAATTGATGGGCATCCCCTTGATTTCTACTTCCTTGCCACCACAAAAAGAGCTGCTATACATATTTTTGTACAAATGGGTCCTTTTCTCACTTTGATGATCTCTTTGGGATAAAACTCTAGAAGTGGTATTGCTGGGTCAAAGGGTATGCACTTATTTACAGCCCTTTGGTCATAGTTCCACATTTGCTTTCCAGAATGGTTGAATCAGTCAACAACTACACCAGCAATGCATTAGTGTTCCAATTTTTCCACATCCTCTCCAGCATTTATCATTTTCCTGTTTTGTCATCTTAGCCAATCAGACTGGTGAGATGTGGTATCTCAGAGTTGTTTTGATTTGCATTTCTCCAATCAATAGTTATTTAGAACATTTTTTCATATGTTTATAGATATCTTTAATTTCTTCCTCTGAAAACTGTCTGTTCATATCCTTTGACCATTTATCATTTGGGGAATGACTTGTATTCTTATAGATTTGACTCAATTCTCTATAAACCTTTATCAGAGAGACTGGTTGTAAAAATTCTTTCCCAATTTTTTACTTCTCTCTTAATCTTGGTTACATTGACTTTATTTGTACAGAAACTTTTCAATTTAATGTAATCAAAATTATCCATTTTGCATTTCATAATGCTTTCTAACTCTTGTTTGTTCATAAAATCTTCCCTTCTCCACAAATCTGACAGGTAAACTATTTCTTACTCTCCCAGACTGCTTACAGTATCAGCCTTTATACCTAAATCATATATACCCATTTAGATATGATTTTGGCATACAGTGTTAGGTATTGGTCTCCGCCCAGTTTCTGCCATACTATATCCCAGTTTTCCCAAGAGTTTTTATCAAATAATGAGTTCTTATCCCCAAAACTGGAGTCTTCAGGTTTATCAAACAGTAGTTTACTATAGTCATTGACTGCTGAGTCTCTTGTACTCATTCTATTCCATTTATCTACTACTCTATTCCTCAGCCAGTACCAAGTAGTTTTGATGGCCTCTGCTTTATAATAGAGATTAAAATCTGGTATGGCTAGGCCACCTTCCCTAGCATTTATTTTCATAATTCCTTTGATATTTTGGACCTTTTGTTCTTCCAAATGAATTTTGTTACTATTTTTTCTAGCTCTATAAAGTAATTTTTTGGTAGACTGATTTGTATGGCACTCAATATGTAATTTAGGGAAAATTATCATTTTTATTATATTAGCTCGACTTAGCCATGAGCAACTGATGTTTTTCCAGTTAGTTAGATCTGACTTTATTTGTGTGAAAAGTGTTTTGTAATTGTGTTTATATAGGCCCTGGGTTTGTTTTGGCAGGTAGATTCCCAAATATAACATCTACAGTAACTTTAAATGGAATTTCTCTTTCTATCTCTTGCTGTTGGATTTCGTTAGAAATATATAGGAATGCCAAGGATTTATATTGGTTTATTTTATATTCTGAAACTTTGCCAAATTTATTATCTCAAGTAGTTTTTAACTTGATTCTCTAAGTATATCATCATATCATCTGCAAAGAGTGATAGCTTAGTCTTTTCTTTGCCTAATTTGATTCCTTCAATTTCTTTTTCTTCTCTTATTACTACTACTAACATTTCTAATACCAAACTGAATAAGAGGGGTGATAGTGGACAGCATTGTTTCACCCCTGTTCTTACTGGAAATGCTTCTAGCTTATCCCCATTACGTATAATATTTGCTGATGGTTTTAGATAGATGCTACTTGTTATTTTAAGGAAGAATCCATTTATTCCTGCACTTTGTGTTTTTAATAGGAAAGGGTATTGTATTTTGTCAAAGGCCTTTTCTACATCTATTGAAAAAATTAATGATTTCTGCTAGTTTTGTTGTTGATATGATCAATTATACCGATAGTTTTCCTAATACTGAACCATCCTTGCATTCCTGGAATAAATCCTACCTGATCAAAGTATATTATTTTTGTGATAAGTTGCTGCAGTCTTTTTGCTAATATTTTATTTACAATTTTTGCATCTATATTCATGAGGGAAATTGGTCTATAATTTTCTTTCTCTGCTTTGTCTCTTCCCAAATTTAGGTATCAGTACCATATTTGTGTCATAAAAAGAATTTGGTAGGACTCCTTCTTCTCCAATTTTCCCAAATAGTTTGTAAAGTATTGGAATCAAGTGTTCTTTGAATGTTTGATAGAATTCACTAGTAAATCCATCTGGCCCTGAAGATTTTTTTCCTAGGGAGTTCACTGGTGGCTTGTTCAATTTCTTTTTCTGAGATGGGGTCATTTAAGTAAATTTACTTCCTCTTTAGTTAATCCAGGCAACTTATTTTCATCCATTTTGCTAAGATTATCAAATTTATGTGCATACAACCAGGCAAAATAATTCCTAATTATTGTTTTAATTTCCTCTTCTTTGGAGGTAGATTTACCCTTTTCATTTTTGATACTCATAATTTGGCTTTCTTCTTTCTTTTTTTTTTAATCATACTGACTAAAGGTCTATTAATTTTATTGTTTTATTTTTTTTCATAAAAACAGCCTTTAATTTTATTTATTAATTCAATAGTTTTCTTAATTTCAATTTTATTAATCTTGCCTTTGGTTTTCATTATTTCTAGTTTAGTATTTAATTGGGGATTTCCAATTTGTTCTTTTTCTAGCTTTTTCAGTTGCATGCCCAATTTATTGACCTCCATTTTCTCTATTTTATTCATGCATGCATTCAGAGACATAAAAATTCCCCTAAGAATTGCCTTTGCTGAATCCCACAAGTTTTGGTATGTTGTCTCATTTTTGTCATTCTCTTGAATGAAGTTACTGATTGATTCTATAAATTCTGGTTTGACCCACTCATTTTTTAGGATTAAATTATTTAGTTTCTAATTAGTTTTTAGCCTATCCTTCCATGGCCCTTTATTACATATAATTTTTATTGCATCATGATCTGAGAAGGATGCATTTAATATTTCTGCCTTTTGGCACTGAATTGTGAGGTTTTTATGCCCTAGTACATGATCAATTTTTGTGTATGTGTCATGTACTACTGAGAAGAAGGCATATTCCTTTTTATCCCCATTCAGTTTTCTCCAGAGGTCTATCATATCTACCCTCTCTAAAATTGTATTTACCTCCTTAACTTCTTTCTTGTTTATTTTGAGGTTGGATTTAGAGAGGGGGAGATTGAGGTCCCCCACTAGAATAGCTTTGCTACCTATTTCTTCCTCTAATTCCCTTAACTTCTCCTATAGGAATATGGATGCTGTACTGCTTGGTGAATATATGTTTAGTAATGGTGCCTTTTAGCAGGATATAGTTTCCTTCCTTATCTTTTAAAATTATATCTATTTTTGTTTTTGTTTTATCTGAGGTAAGGATTGCTACCCCTGCTTTTTTCTTACTTTAGCTGAAGCATAATATATTCTACTCCAGCCTTTTACCTTTATCCTCTGCATATCCCCCTGTTTCAAATATGTTTCTTGTAGACAGCATATTGTAGGATTATGGTTTTTAATCCATTTTGCTATCCACCTCCATTTTATGGGAGAGTTCATCCCATTCGCATTCACAGTTATGATTACTATCTATGTCTTTCCTGCCACCCTATTCCCTTCCCTATTTATGCTTTTATTTCTTCCTTCCCCTCCTTAAGAATTTTCCTTTTGTCCACTGTCTCCCTCAGTATTCCCTCCCTATGCACCCCTCTCCTTTTATCTACCATTCCCCCTTACTACTTCTTCCCTCCCTTCTAACAGCCCCTCCTTTTTCCCCCTTTCCCCTCCTACTGCCGGTAGAGAACAATAGATTTTTATACTTAATGAAGTATGTTTTTGTCTCCTTGAACCCAATTAGAGTAAATTTCATACAGTACTTCTCTCCCTCCCTCCTTTCCCTCTACTATGAGTTTTTGTGTCTTTTCACTTCTAAATTTAACTGATTATGTTAATCCCTCCTTGAACCAAAACCAATAAGAGTTAAGTTCATATGTTTATCTTCCTCCCTTCTTTCTCTCTACTATAGTATGTTTTTATGCCTCTTTGTATGGCATAATTTACCCTTTCCTACCTCCTCCTTTCCTTTTCTCCCATTACAATCCCTTTGCACCCCTTAATAAGGTTTTTTATCATCAGATTAGTTAATTTATACCCACACTCTCTATGTATATCCCTTTTAAATGTCGTGATAATTATACAATTCTCAATATTGATAGGTATTAGCTTACCATATAGGGATGTAAATAGTTTGCTCTTATTAAATCACAAGTTAAGTGTGTGTGTGTGTTTTCCTTGTTTACCTTTCTATGTCTCTCTTGAGCCTTGTATTTGGAGATAAAATTTTCCATTGAACTCTGGCTTTTTCATCGGAAAGGTCTGGAAGTCCCTTACTTCATTGAGTGACCATCTCCTTGCCTAAAAGATTATGCTCAGTTTTGCTGGATAGTTGATCCTTGGTTGCAGTCCAAGCTTATTGCCTTATGAAATATCATATTCCAATCCCCTAGATCTTTTTTTTTTTGCTTTTTGGAGGGCAATTGGGGTTAAGTGACTCACCCAAGGTCACATGGCTAGTTTTTGTGTTAAGTGTCTGAGGCCGGATCCAAACCTAGGTCATTCTGACTCTAGGGCTGGTGCTCTATTCACTGTACCACCTAACTACCCTGCCCCAATCTTTTAATGTAGAAGTTGCTAGGGCCTGTGTGGTCCTGACTATATAGTTCCACAATATCTGAATAGTTTCTTTCTGGTTGCTTGCAGTATTTTCTCCTTGACCTGATAATTCTGGAATTTGGCTACAACATTTCTTGGAGTTTTCAATTTAAGATCTCTTTCAAGGTATCCAGTGAATTCACTTGATAACTGTTTTACTCTCTGGTTCTAGGACCTTAGGAGGAGTTTTCTTTGATAATTTTTTAGAGGATGTTGTCCAAGCTGTTTTTTTCATTGTGGCTTTCCAGTAGACCAATAATTCTTAGACTATCTCTCCTGGATCTGTTCTCCAGTTTTTTTTTTTTCCCATGAGATATCCCACATTTTTAAATTTTTCAATCTTTATGTTTTTTTGACTGATTCTTTATGTGTCATAGAGTCATCAGCTTCGACTTGATTGATTCTACTTTTTAGTGAATTATTTTCCTCATTTTTTTAAGCTCATTTTCTGGATGTTCAGATTTCATTTTTAGGGAGGTATTTTCTCCAGTTAGATTTTGAAGCTCCTATCCCAGTTCACAAATTTTGCTTTTTAAGGATTTGTTTACTTCAGTGGGATTTTTTTTCCATTTTGGTCAATGTAATTTTAAAAGAATTGGTCGATTTATCTTCTACCTCTCTAATTTGGCTTTTAAAATCTTTCTTGACCTCTTCCAAGAATGCTTTTTGGGCTTGAGACCAGTTCATATTTCCTTCCATGGTCTCAGGTGTGGATATCGAGTTGATGGTGTCTCCTGAAAGTGATTCTTCTCATTCACAATAATAGGATTTAATCATCTTTGGTCTTCCCTTTCCAAGCTGCTTCTGGCCCATTGTGATTGCCTATTTGCTGGCTTTTAAAGTGGATTTCCGTTTCTGGGGCACAGAAGGCTTTGACCCATGTTCTCAAGCTGGGAGTTAGGGGCCTGGTTGTTGACTTTGTGTGCTATAGCCTCTGGGTATCTATACTGAGGCCAAGGCCAGGACTCTCAGTGTTTCCCCTGAGGTTCACAGAGTAAGGTGTGGAGGAGGGGTGGTCTGGCCACTTCAGGTTTCTGGATCTATGCGGCTGGGCTACAGCTCAGGCAGCTTCAGCAGCTGGTGGCCTGCAGCACTAGTGTCTGCAGATTTCCTTGATTGTGCTAAGGCACACCTATCCTTCTGTTGTTAGGGCTTGCTGGCTCCACTCCCCTGGGCTTTAGGATCTCCTGTTGGTCAGCTGAGATGGTGCTTATTGGGATGCCTCTCCCCTTCACTTCAGGCTGGGCACAGCCTCAGTTACACCCTTCCTCTAGGACTCCCAAGCCTGCTGCTGCTTCCACTGTTTCAGGATTTCACACTGGGGCAATAATCTCTGGGTTTGCAGGGTCAGGGAGGGGAATTAGAGTAGCTAAGGTTTACTCCGACATTGTGGCTCCTGGAAGTTCAGGTAGGTGATTTTTAAACATCTAGGCCATGGGTTGATAGTCCCAGGAGAAGCTGTTCTGGCTTCTGGGCCCAGCACTTTCTCTTACCCAGCTCTGACAGATCCTCTGTCCTGTGGCGAGACATCTGTGAATTGCCCCTGCTATGGGTGAATCCACTGTCCAGGGTTTTGTCTTTCTGTCACCTATTTCTTCTAGTACAGACCTTCTCAGGACTTCTAGGATTTAACCTTTTTACTCTCATCTGTTTCTATAATTTAAACTTTTACATTTTTACATTGTGAAGTCATACTTTAATAATGGATATAGCTGTGGACTTTTGTTTTTGTTTTTTGTTTTTTATTTTTTAAAGCAATTGGGGTTAACTTGCTCAAGGTTACACAGCTAGTCATTATTTATGTGTGGGTGCTCATTTTCTGAGGCCAGTTTCGATCTCGGGTCATCCCAACTCCGAGGCCGGCGCTCTTACTCACTGCGCCACCTAGCCGCTCCCAGGACTTTTGTTTTAAAAATTAATTCCTTAAAGTATAAATAAATTTCTGCTTGCATTAAGGTAAACAAATAGGACCTAAAAGAATCAGATATTACTTTATATTTCAGCTTTACGTTTTTAAAATAAATTCATCTACATTTTTCACTGAATCCTTCTCTTCCACAGTCCTTCCAGAAAGACATCACATATAATAATGAACAAAAAAAAGGAAAGAAAAGAAAGAAAAAAATGTTTTACATATAAAAAAGTCTGATGTTCTATTTAGTATTCCACGCCAGTTGCTCCTAAGTTCTGTGAAGAAGCCTGGGGAAGAGCCTACATTTTTTTTTTTTGCATCATTTTTGCATCATGCAGATTTTACAGTTTTGTTTTTGTTCTTTTTGTTTGCATTGTTGTAGTTATAGTGTATATTGTTTTCCTGAGACAGCTGCTTTTGTTCTGCATCTGTTCCCAGAAGCCTCTACCATGTTTTTCCACTGCATTCATCATGTTATTTTTTACAGTATGGTAATACTCATAAATTCCACAATTTTTCTAGCCATTCCACAATCAATGGGCATCTTTATTTCCAAAATACTATTCCAATACTACAAAAAGTATTGCTATAAAAATGTTGTGGCATATACAGCCATTCTAGCAGTGGAACCTTGGGATCACAGGGCACAGACATTTTAGTCACTTTCTTGGCATAATTCTAAAGTCAGCAGTTTCTTTTAAAAAGAAATTCCCTAACTAGAAATTCTAACTCCATCTTATAAAGATTATATCTATATTTTTTAGGAGACTTATATGTCTTTGGTTTCTTAGGGCTTCTTAGTCCTTACATCTAATTTATTCCTCATACATTTTTTTTTTGTTTTTTGTTTTAAAGCAATTGGGGTTAAGTAACTTGCTCAAGATTACATGGCCAGTCATTATTTATGTGTGGGTGCTCATTTTCTGAGGCCGGATCCGATGCCAGGTCATCCCAACTCCAGGGCTGACGCTCTTACTCACTGCACCATCTAGCCGCCCCTTCCTCATACATTTTAATTATTCTATTAACTGCCATTTAATATTAAAGCCTTGAAAATGAAAGTTTTAACTATGTGAGTAGGAGAGTTTAAGCTTAATTCACTTAAGACAGTGATCCCAAGCATTATCTGTGTGCTGCCTTTGATTATCAAGACTTTGGCATATAGCTATGGGAATCATACTTACTACAACTTGGGTCAATATACTGAAACCTATTTACTCCCCACTTGCACAGTGAATCATATTACAGAAAAAAAGTTTTACTAAAAGGAAGAAAATATAACAGAAATACTTGAGTGATAATGAGCATTAATGATGTAGTTAAATGTCTAAAGTCCCTTAAGGGGCCACAAAACAGGGCTCCTTTGGCAGAGGTCCTTCCACCCCAGGTAGCACAGTCTAGGTCAAGGGCTCCTTGCTGGGAGAAGGAGAAGTTGGGTATTTTTATTTCTTCTTTCTCTCCAGCTTGCTGGTACCCTGTCTGGTATTTTAGCTCCACAGAATGGCCAGATGCTCAGGCAACGTGATGGAGAGTCCTAAGTGATCTCTTGGTTTTCTTTGTCATGTGTGCATGTAAGAAGTGAACAAAACCTCTAGGCTTCCACCTCTCTCCTAGCTGACCCCACCTTTACCCAAAAAGCTTTTTCTTCTTTCCACACTCCTGGCTCTTTCCGCTCCACAGGTATATCCTCCAACAGACACACTCTTCTTTTCCTAGTTATTCATTTGGAAAAGGGAAGGAGAAAATATCCTAGCCTTCACTATGCCACATATGGCAAACTTGTAAAGGGCTTTGATGTGAACATTTCCTTACTGTGGGAGAGGTGCCCGGTGACATTTCCACTATTCTGGGGAATTAGCGGAAGCCATGCTAACATGGCTAACTCAAAGAAGCCCCAAGGAGCTAGCTTAGAAATGGGTGAGAAGGGATAGAAGAGAGAGTAGGGTCCAAAGAGAAAAAAAAAATAGTAATAGTTTGCTGGAGCAGACAGGTTGGGGGGCGGGGTTCTTCAGAAACAAAATAATGGGGTGGGGTCAGAGAGATTAGGTTATATTTCATCTAGTAGGAAAAGGAGCTAGTTAGCCAGTGCAACTTGTACTTTATATTAAAGTGGGTTACATTTTTTCCTCTCTAATTGTTAGGAAAAGCCTTTTTAAAAACCTAAATAATTTTTGAGTAAACTAAAGGAAAAGCAAAGAACGTGTGTGTGTGTGTGTGTGTGTGTACACACACACACATATAGCACATGGCATGGTCTACTGGCAGAGAAAGATGTAATGGAAGCCACAACCCAGAACTGGGATACCAGTGACTGAAAAATGCATCAGAACCATCATGACTGAGGTTAGAAACTCTCATTTTCTATCAGATTTCTCATAATACAGAGGCTTTGACACTTTGTTGCCCTTTCAGTTACATTTGCTGGTGAAATGCTTAAAGACTTTGTAAATCATCTTCTGACATAAAAGACAACAATTTTAAAGAGCTCATCTATACAGAAAATTTCCACTTATTTTGTGTATTTGTGGTGTCCATAATTCATGAGGTATTTAAAAAAAAAACTGTATTTGACTGAACATATACAAGCTCAAATCTTTTCCTGTTACTCAAGGAAGATTTGATAAAGAAATGTCTTTGCTTGTACAGAACAACAATATATGAATCATTCCTCCCCGTTTTACAATTATTTACTCTTAAGTAAGAATTCTGAGTGCTAGACAAGCTAAAGAATCCAAAGGAAGATGCGTCATGATGATAAAATATAGAATGCCAATAAGAATGCCAAAATAAGAATTCTTTCTTAATTTTCCTTTTGTTTGAACTATTAAAAGAGTACTGTCAAATAATTTTGAAAGGGCAAAAGTAAACAGAATCATCTAAACTATTTGCATAAGTCAACTAACACAATTATACATTCAGAAACCATCATATTTTCATTCTTGTTTCCAAAATGCTAAGTAGTTTACCCTCAATTAACTGGAACAGCTGTGTTCCTCCAACACTCTCCATAACATCACTCTTGCGGGAAGATTTCCGGTAGCGAATCTTGTAGCCAGTAATTTGCCCATTTTGTGTGCCTGCTGGAGGGGGCTGCCAGTGAATCATAATACTCTGGAGAAGATAAGATTATGGAGAAAAGTTGAGATATATCAGAGGCCTAAAACTAACATTCCTAATAACTGTTGCACATGAGGGGTTTAGGAAGAATTTAACAATGTTCCGGTTAATTAATGCTCACAAATAAATCAAAAGCTCAGATTATATATATAAAGACCTTACATTTATATGGCACTTAATAGTTACAAACTCTCTAAGAACAGGGATTGTTTCATTCTTTGTATTTGTCTTCTCAGTGCCTATCACAGAGCATGCCCTTACCCCATCTGACTCTTACACTGATGCTATGGGGTGGGCAGAATAGTCATCCCCATTTTATAGATAAAGGAATTGAAGTTTAGAGAGGTTGACTTGTCCATGGTCACATGGAAAGTAAGTGGTGAAGCCAGCACTGACCTGAAGTCTTCAGATACTAAATTCAGGTTTCTTAACTGTAAATTACACCCTGCTTAAATTACACCTTATATGTATTATTTTTTGGACCAAATCTATATTTTTGTTGGATTAGAGGACTCTCACCCAGGGAGGGTACTCCCTGCATCTGCAAAAATATGTAGCTACCCCACACCTTACAGTCTTATAGAGCTGCCTGGGCACGAGAGTCACCCTATAAATATATGTCTGAACAAGGACAACACATCTCTTCTGACTCTGCCAGAGGCCCTAGGCTCATAAGTTAGTTAAGTAAGCATGTCCCTAGGTTGTGGCAATTGAAGACACCATGGTTCGATTCTACAGGCTTTTCCTTCCTTTTTTTTCCCTAAAGAGCCACTCCTTTTGAGAATTATAATAGCTCCTATTCCATAGCACTTCAGAGTTAACATGCTTTCCTCACACCAACCCTGTGACATACATAGTTTACAATGATCATCTTGATTTTCCAAAAAAAGCAAACGGAAGCTCAGGCAGCTTGCCCTAGGTCACCCAGGTGATAAGCGGGAGAGATGGGCCAGGCTCAAGGCTCTTCCTGCTGGCCTCCTCATGCTGCTTTTGACCCCCAGCAGATGGTCAGTCTAGTAAAGGCCCAGGGAGGCCAGCGAGCAGAGATCTTGGGCCAAGCTCCCTGAGGATGGTGGGTAACTCGGGGCAAGCTGAGCTCCAGTTCTCAGCCTCGTCCCTCTCACAATGGGCCCTGCTTAGCTCTTGTGTGCTGCTCTCTGTATCATGTAACTAAGACCACACTAGAGAAGAGATGATCATGGTACAGTAATCATATCCTGGAAGTGTCCCACCAGAACATCTTTCTAGGCAATCCCCAGAGGCTTAGAGAAAGACCAGTGGAAATGGAAAGTCTGGCATATATATTTTACCTTGGAATTTCTCACTTCTAAGGACAGGTTCTGAGGAGCAGCACTGGGGACTAAAATGTGAAATAAGAAGGAAAAGGTTAGATCTCCAATCACCCCCCGGACATCTGTTTCACTATACTTTCTATACAGACATGTTTATCAAGAGCCCTTAGGTTGCCAGGTGGCTCTTTAGTTCATAACTGGCTGACAAACATCAGGATGTCCCTAAGTTGGTCAGTGTTGTCTCCTTTAAGGAAGGCATTTAGAAGGCTGCATATTTAGGCTAAGCAGTGCTGCCACCACTCAAAATATTTTTTAAACTCTTTGGAAACTATCACTTTTTGGCTAGTCCTCAGTGGTGACAAATCTTTATCTTTTGAGAATGGTTTCAATTTTTGTAAACAATCAAGGATCATTCAGAACCACACCTAGAGAATGAAATGATGTATTAAGCCAGAGAATACAGTTTTTCTGATCAAAAAACATTTCTGACAATAAAATGATGCAACCAATTTTTGGATATGATTTGTATATGTGGACACTAAAAATGTTCCCAAAGGACTTTCAGAAATGTTTTCAAGCCTGGCATGGCCAATGCTCATTACATAAAAATGGAGGTAGGCCTCCCAAGGTCCTAGAAAGAGTAATGGACGAGAAGCCTGGCCCAGGCCTGCTACAAATCAGCTGTGTAATGGGGGAAAAGACATCACTTCTCTGTTCTCAGTTTTTTTCATCTGTAAAATGATTCTGTTATGTTTATTAAAGTCTCACTATTTTATATTTACATGGTGTAGGTCACTATCTTCTTGAAAACAAATGACACAATTCATCTTCTCCCGACATAATGACTATAAGAACCATCTGAATAGTCCAACAGTCTTGAATCTTTCCCTCTTTCATTCAACCTTAACACTCCATCCTTCTCACTAACGCTATCAGTGCTAAGGCTTACAAGGTGAATTTTCATTTACTTCTCTATTCATGACTTTGAATATTGTCATCAAAGCACCCAGTGAAAGAAAGCCCTGCATAATTGTCAGTGTGTTTACTGTGTATTTATTCTTGATCATAGTTACTGTCCATACTTCTGACTTCTAAGTCAATGACATTGCTCATGTCCAGTGATCTTTGTGAACTCTCCTAGGACTCAGCACCTTCTGGGCCCTTTCACTCTTTATTCTCCATCTGTACTGGGCACATGTAATAATGCTAACACCTGTCTGTCATTTATATAAAACTGAAATGATGCCCTGCTCTCCTGGTCTCTACTATCTTTGCTCCGGGCTCTCTTCCTTCCTTTCATGGTCTGGATCCCAAGCTTGACCAATTTAACTATTTTATCAGCTTTCCTTGAATCCATTGTGCCCTCTCCTGACACCAGTCATACCTTGCCAGACTCCAAAGGGGTTATCCCAACATAGGCCTTGTCTTTTCCTGTTCTCATAGTGCTTCACACAATGACAAATGGCTTTCTTCTACATTTCTGCTACCTAATCTCAATGGGGCCCTTTCAGATACCTGGCAATCTTTTATTCTTCCCTGACTGACTCTGTAACCACTTACTGAATGATTATTACAAACCATCTCCGTTCTCCAAACCTTCTCTATCACTTCTGTAATTCTCCTCAGCAAAGGACCTCATCTGCCACTAGATCTTTCTTCCTCTCCCCTATTTCATACCCTTAAATGTCTTTATATCTTTCCCCATTCTGTCCTTCTTTCCCCTGACAAGTCCAACTCCTTCACTTGTGCTTTTAATCCTAATCCATCATCTCCTTCAGGGCTTGCCCCTTTGATTATTCCCTCTCTTCCTTAAATCTTCATTCTTTCCTTACCTACCTACTGGTTCCATCCCCATTAGCATAAACATACTCAGTTCTACCCATCATTAAAAACCCTCAAGCTATAATCTTCTTTCCCTTCTGCCTTTCAAAGTTAAACATTTACTAAGGGTCCTCTTTGTGTCCACTTCCTCACCTCCTCCTTATTTTTAATCCCCTGGAATTTGGCCTTGGTTTGTACCACACATTTTATACAGTTATCTCAACCACCTTACTTGAACTCTCCAAAGCTTCTGAAGCTGTTTCTACCCCCTGTCCTTGCTTCTGTGATGCCCCTCTCTTGGCTTTTTACCTACCTGTCTGATGGCTGCTTCACTATCTTGCTCCCACCCACTAAGGATGGGCATCCCTTAGGTTCTGCCAGGGCCCTCCCAATTTCTCTTTTCATGTTCTCTCCTGTCATCATCTCACCCAACCCCAAACTATGCAGATGATTCTAAAATGTACAGTGTACTATGAAGAGTATGACAGAGGTCTATCTATCTCTAATTCTCCTTTTGAGTTAGAGTCCTGCATTACCAACTACCTAAAGGACAGCTCTAATTGGATGCCTCAAGAACGTGTCAAAGCTCAGCATATCCAAGATGGAACTGGTTATATAGGGTTTCTGAAAAGCCTTAGTACAATTCTAAGCTTTAATAACTTGAGAAACATCAAGTATCACAAACTTGCAAAAACTATCATGTGGAAGTGTGCTTACTTTTATTTTCGGTTTGTGGATTTTGAAAAATATTTTTAAAATTTTAACAAGACAGAAAACCTTATCAATGTGTACCGTATGCGCAGCAGTTTCTGAATGACACTTTCTCAGTCCATGGGGTAGATCAGTATTGATGGTCCTCTCACTTGGCCACCTTGGTCTCTGATCTATCTCCATTAGATTTTTTCTTGTGTGGTCATGTCCAAACTGTTGTGCATGTATCCAAATCTCATTCTTTGTATTAAAAAGGCAATCCATGAGTCAATCTTACTCTCACTGGATTTGGCTTAAGGAGGAAATAACATACACACTCAATTGGGTATCTTACACTACACAAAAGTAGGGGAGAAGGGGATAAGATGGGATGATAGAAGGGAGGGCAGATTAGGGAGAGGGTAGTTAGAAACAAACACTTTTGAAAAGGGCCAGGGTCAAAGAAGAAAACAGAATAAATGGGGGATGGGACAGGATGGAGGGAAACAGTCTTTCACAATATAACTACTATGGAAATGTTTTGCAGAACTACACATGTATAATCTTTATTGAATGGCTTGTCTTCCCAGTGGGGGCAGGTGAGGAGGGAAGAAGGGAGATAATCTGGAACTCAAAGTTTTAAAAACAAATGCTAAAAAAAATTGTTTTTATGTGCAACCGAGAAATAAGACATACAGGCACTGGGGTGTAGAAATCCATCTTGCGGAGTAGAAACAGGATTTCTGCAGGGCTGTAGCTCTCACCTCCTCCAATTCATGTAAAAGGAGTCTCTGAACAAACTTTGGAGCTACAGAACCCACAAAATGACACAGAGAAGCTAACCTCCCACTGAGGACAGGAAGGCATAAGGGAATGGGTCAACCTTATTCTCACTGAATTTGGCTCAGGGAGGGAATGACATACACACTAAATAGGGTATCTCACCCTACAGGAGAGTAGGGGGGAAGGGGAGGAGAGGGGGAATGATGGAAGGGAAGACAGGCTTGGGGGGGGAGGGAAGTTGGAAGCACCCTTTGAAATAACCCTTCCCCCAATCTGTTCTCTCTTATATCCTCCCTTTGAAAAGGGACAGGATCAATGTAGAGAATAGAACAAATGGGAGGTGGGATAGGAAGGAGGGAAATATAGTAAGTCTTTTACAATATCTACTATGGTAATGTTTTGCATTAGCTACACATGTACAACCTATACTGAATTGCTTATCTTCCCAGTAAGTGGGGGTGACAAGGGAGGAAGGGAATGAATCGGGAATTCAAAGTCTTAAAATCAAATGTTAAATATATATATATATATATATATATATATATATATATATACATATATATATTATTAATACTATTTTATATTAATTGGGAAATAAGATATATAGGCACTGCAGCATAGAGATCCACCATGCCCTACTGGTAAAGTGGAAGAGGGTATAAGAGAAGATATGGAAGAGAGCAGATTAGAGGAGTGGATATCCTGTGGGATTGCTATTTTGGGGCGATGGGTAGGGGAAAAACAGGGAGAAAATTTGTAACACAAAATCTGGCAGAAATGAATGATGTAAATAAGAAGTTAATAAAGCATTTGAAAAAAAGAAATCCATCTTGCAGGGGCAGCTAGGTGGCGCAGTGAATACAGTGCTGGCCCTGGAGTCAGGAGGACCTGAGTTCAAATCTGGCCTCAGACACTTAATACACAGACCAAAAATCTAGCCGTGTGACCTTGGGCAAGTCACTTAATCCCAATTGCCCTACCTTTCCCCCTCCAAAAAAAAAGCAAAAAAAAAAAAAAGAAAGAAAGATATCCATCTTGCCCTACTAGAAAGTGTGTGTGTGTGGTGGGGGGGAATGAGGGAGGATATAAGAGAGAACAGATTGGGGGAAGGGTTATTCAGTATTGCTTGCCATCTTGGGATGGGGGAGAGGGGAGAGACAGAGAAAATTTGTAACTCAAAATTTTGTGGAAATGAGTGTTGAAAACTAAAAATAAATAAATTTAAAGAATAAACAAAGGCAATCCTTTCATTCACTGAGTCTGCAGCTCAAAGTCTGAAATCACCTAGAGTGATGTGAAGGTGGATATGTTGGATTTTAATTAGAAACATCAATTTAAATAATTAATGCTTCAAATTTAAAAAAGTTTGCAGCATTTATAGTTCTGAAGTTCTTAAACCTGCAGTGAGGCTTTGGGGACACCCTGTATTTCCCTCCAAAGCCAAGGCAGTACATCCTTCCTATCTGACTCTGCCACCTCTCCCCAGGTCTTGTTGAGTCTATCTGCTTCCACCTCATAGCTCGCATCCATCTCCCCTGCACTCACAAGCACAGTAACCTAGCTCCGGGCTCTACTGCTTTTCACTTGGAATTCTGCAAGAGTCTCCTGCATGGTCTCTCTGCTTCCACGCTCTCCTCTTTATAATCTGTCTCCCACGCGGTGGGCAGCATTAGGTCTCAATCAGTTTCCTGACAATGTCACTCCCTTATCAAAAAAAGTTTTACCGTTCCTACTAGGATAAAACACAGAATCCTCAGCCTGGAATTTAAAACCTTCTAACCATCTGTTTCCCAGTGATCTTTCCAGAGAGGTTTCACATTATTTCCCTTCACTGCATTCCAGCCAACTGGACCTGTGAATTGATTCCAGTATGAAGACTTTCATCTCTTGCCTGTTCTTTTGCATAGGTGGTCTGCCATGCCTGGGACGACCTCCCTCCTCACCTCTATATCTCAGAATACCCAGCTTATGGCTAGGCCAGCTCATGGGCTATCTTCTATACAAACACAGCTTTTCTTGACTCTCTACTCAAATCTGTCAGTACTGTTAATACCATCTCCCTCTCAAAAATGACTTTATTTAACTACATTGTATCTATTTAACTGTGTACATATAGTATCCCTCAGGAGAATGTAAGCTCCCTGGCCAAAGGTAGAGTCCTATTTTGTCTTTATAGTCAAAGGATCATAGACACAGCAGTGGAAAGGATCTTGAAGGTCTTCTAGCATAATTTTCTTCTTATATTGGAGAGAACTCAATGATGTGCCCAAGGTTACACAGGCAGTGAGCTCAGGGCTGGGACTGGAAGCCAGATTCTCTACCTTCAGAGCCAAGATCTTTCCAGTGGACCACTGAGACCAGGACTGTGTACAGAGTCAGTATTTAACAAATGTTTGTTAGCTTAAGCTGACTACACCTAAGATTACAGAACAGTTCTCTAGGAAGAACCATTGAGAAGGACCCCATTAGACAGCTCCTAAAACAGAAGCTGAGGGAAGGGAAGTGACTTGCCTAGGGTCCTACAGCTTAAGCAGGATTCAGGTGGGAGTCTTTGCTGATGCCCAGGCCAGGTAGCATGAGTACATCACACTGCCACTTTAAGACAACACCTCTGCCTCAAACAAGCTTAGGACTATGCAAACAGGAGGCACTTGGTAAATGTTTCCCGGATTAAAGTGGAGCACAGCACCCACTGAGAGGCCGACTAAAGGGAAATGCGATGCTCCCTACGGTAACACCAACAACCATATCACTCATTTCAGTGTCTGCCTCTTTGTGATCCCATCTGGGGTTTTCTTGGCAAAGATACTAGAATGGTTTGTCATCTCCTTCTGCAGCTCATTTTACAGATGAGGAAACTGAGGCAAACAGGGTAAAGCGATTTGCCCAGGGTCACACAGCTAGGAAGTGTCTGAGGTCAGAACCAAAATCAGAAATGATTCTTCCTGACTCCAGGCCTGGCACTCCATCCACGGCAGCGCCTAGCTGCTTTGTTTAAACTGAAACTCATATTTAGCTTACAGCTATTGTTGAGAGTTCACTTAAGGCTGTATTTCATAGCCTCCACTTGAAAACATTTTTACACACACATGCAGCAATGTAATATAGACTATCTGGCTCAGAAGCTGAGAAAAAAACCTTAAGCTTTTAAAGGAAACATACAAAAATAAGAATAACACACACACACAGACTTTTTTTAAACAAAATATTTTTCAGTTACTGAAACTTTGGGCAGTGGGCTACAATCATCCATTTTGATGGAAAAACATCCATAAACAATGAGTACCATTTTACTAAGAAAACTCTCACATGGGTCCAGTTAACATGCAAACTTGATTGCTGGTCAAAAAATGTAGCTCTATATTCACCAAAGGGTCAGTCTTAGAGCAGACAGGGTCTATATGATTAACAATTAGAGCATTTCCACAAACATACATAAAAAAAGCCAAGACCATACCTAATTTCCAAAGGAAATGAATAACTTACCATCTGATAATGTTCGAACAACAACATCTTGTGTGGAGACTCCAGGACCATGTTTATTATAGGCTACTACTCGGAAACTATACTCTGTATATTTTTTCAATCCATTAATGGTGTAGGAGCGACTTCCAACATCAACATCCTGTCCATAAGGGAAAATAACTCATACATACATATCAAGCCAAAATAAATATTGCAACTAAATAAATCTCCTAGACAAAGCACGCATTAACTCTCTTTTGTGTGGTGGGGCACTGATTTTTCTTTTTATATGAAACTACTTCTTGATAACAGATGGTGATGGAGTATAAATAATGATGATTGGAAATACTGCTTCGTGTTTAGCAACAGTTCACTATGATTGGTGAAAACCCAGAGATTACATAGAAGTAGGCAGAGAAAGAGTCTCTTCCTACGTGGGTTCTCTGTTTTTTATTGTTGGTGAATACCAATATGAAACCAAATTATCTCTATACATCACTTTTTATAAAATTGCCACCCAAGTGAATGTTCAGCATTTGGAATGCTATTCATTGCCCTTATTTTAGGCAATCACTTTGCTGACAGCTCACATCATACCTGCTCATTGTCTGCCCCCTTTTCCATGTAGTACAACTTGTAATTCTGAATTTCCCCATTGCCAGACAAAGGTGTTTCCCATGTGACAGTTATTGAGGTAGGTGAGCTAGCATATGCTCGGATGTTAGGTGCTGGACCTGGAAGTTGGACTGAAATGAAAATAACAAGAAACAGGAAAAAAAAAGTAAATTCATTGAGTTCACCAATTGATCTTTGTCATTAGTATAACACTTACGTCAAAAAAGAGGGAAAAGAAACCAAAATAAAACTTAGAAAGCAACTGGCTTGCCTGAAATGTGATTAACTAAGAAATGAAGTTCTTTCTAATTACAAATCTATGATCCTAAACTTTAAGATAAGTGCTTTTTTTTTTTAACAACAGGAACTATGTTAAGTATCTTTCTCTGGTAGCAAATGATGAAAATTACTACTACAGAATTTATCTTACAATTCACAAACATATTTCCTTACATTGTGACTTTTAATTGTACTGAATGTGCAATATGGACTTATTTTCCATAGTGGAAGTAGTCAGAGTCCACACATAATTTCTAGATTTAAGCATAATTATGCTATTTATCAAGGAACTGTTGAATCGAAGAGGTACTGGATTTAGGAAATGATTAAGGAAAATAATTTGTCTTTAATTAGATGAAAATACTATAGACTCAAAGTAAGCTCTGGAAACTTATAAGGGGAGTTTTCCTGCACAGGAACAATGTGTGATTAAGCTTTTTACATGACATTTTACAGTGGGATTTTGAATGATTCTGTTCTCAATGAATGCCAAAACAAAAATAGTTTTCAAAAGGATGACAAGAAAAACAGTTAACCCGGAGTCTGAGATTCTGAGTTTGAGTCTTTAGCTTTGCAACTTACTATCTATGTGACTTTTAGACAAATCACTTTTCTTTCCTGAACTTCAATTTTCTCATCTGAGAAAAATGCTTTATCTATCCATCTGTCCATCCATCTATCTACTATCTATCTATCTATCTATCTATCTATCTATCTATCTATCTATCTATCTATATCTATTTCTCTATCGTATCTATCTATCATGCTCATTCTATTCATCTATCAGGATTTATTAATCTCTACCTAAAATGCTTGAGAAAAGTAGATTAGATGTATTTAAGGTCTTTTTTTCAGTCTGGGCACAGTGTGATTCTAAGATGCTAATATTTCTTTTTAATTTAGCTCCTCAAACACCATGTGGAGATGAACCACAGAATTTCTTATTGTTCTGAACCATTTTATATGATAGTAACTCATGGACAACAGATTTACATTGGAACTTGCAGAATAAAAAATGTTATACAGCAACTTTTTCCCATCTGGAGTCTGAAATGTGCAACTAGTTCAAGGCTATGTATAGATATATACTTGTGCTTCTTGTTCCAAGAATATTTTTAAAAAATTACTCTCTTGTGATAGTTCTACAACAAAAGCTTACTATTTATAGAAGACAATTAATAAAACTTCATTTCCAAATGGGTTTGATTTAGACACTGTAATCTTCTAAATAAGTGCTAAATCACAGGATAATCAGCAATGATAAAGGATTGAGGTATAAACAATTATATGATAATTAGAAAAAGTTAATCAAGCACTCTTGTTCTGACAATCATACTAATGGCACAACAGATATACAAAGAATCACATTTGTTTCGAAAGTTTAAACCAAAGAGGTACCTTAGAGATCACTTGGGCCAACATTCTCAGTGCAAAGAGTTGGAATGACCCACTCAAAGTGACCCAGCTCATTAGGGACAGACCCTGGGCTGCTGGCTCTACACACTGAGGAGCATGTCCTCCTGCTACAGCCCTGCCATCATTAGTCTTCTGACTTCATGCATGATCTGATTCCCATAGCTGCAGTGAAACTAAAAATAGTTGTGGGAAAGTCCTCTGAACTCTTTCTGACATTTGTAATATACTAGCACATAATGTGGCCATGAATTCCATTTGACTGTAACTGTCCCATATAATTTGGATTATAAGCTTCCTGAAGTTAGAGATTGTGCTTTTTCATTTCCCCCACAGTGCCTAGGACTGGGCTGAGGACACCAAGGACTTCTTCACACTGATAGCTTCAATGATGCTGGCAAGGCTTACCCTCAGGCTGAGTCTCTACTCGTAGAGGAAGTGACCGCTCTCCGGAGCCATGTCTGTTTTGTGCCACGACTCTGAAGACATACACCGTCTCTGGCATGAGGTTTTGAATGGTCACCTGCATTTCCCCTGGATGGCTAGTATTTTCAATCCGTTCACTTTAGGAAAAGAATTTAGGAAGATAAAAGGCAAGAAACAAAACATCCATTGGAAATTTTCTAAAATGTGCAGATTCATTTTCATTATGTTTGAACAAACATTAAATGCGAAGTGTCTCACACTCAAAATACACCCAAACTTCAAATAACAAGCACTGTGTATGAGGATCAAAACTCAGGGTAAAATGGGGTGCTCTGTCTGACAGAAATGTTTAATACATCTGCTAATCTGCTGGGAATCATTTTTACTTGGAGAGCTCAGAAGCTGCTAATACTGACGCATAATCTTGATTTCCATTCTGAAAAGAACAGGAACTCTACTTGGCACTGTGTTGGTTTTTTTTTTTTCTTTTCAAAATTCCATTTTATTTCCAGTTCCAAATTCTCTTCCTCTTACCTTCCCCACTATAATGGTGAAGGAATTTGAAGATCTTCCTTGTCCCTTAACGGGCCTCACTTGGAGCCCAACAAGAGAGGCTTGCTTAGGGAATGCTTGTTTTTCAGGAAGGGCCACACCTTGTTACTACGTAAGTAGACAGTGGGTCACGAAGATTGTGGTGTTCTCTGACCCTAAAGAAGGGGTGTGTGTGTGTGTGTGTGTGTGTGTGTGTGTGTGTAGTTGTGTGATTTGACCAGATGAGACTCTAGGTAGCAGATGAGCCCTCTGGCTTTGAAAACCCAGATGTTGGTGCTTCTCCCTCAGGTAACTATGTATGTATGGAATGGTCAGACAACTAGAAGCCCTGTCTGTTAGTCTGTTGAATTGTGTTATTTTCTCTTTCTGTATTTTTTGTCTGCTTGTAATTTTTGTTTGTATTTTCTGAAGTTCAGAGTGCTAACTTTTCCCCCTGAACCAAGTGAATAATATATATGCTTGATTAAAGTAAGATTGTTAACCCCTTTTGAGTTGCTTTCCTTTAGAAAAGCAGGTCAAAGACCCTGTGCTAGCAGCCCTCCTGGGTATGCTAGGGTACTTGCTGTTACACCTATGTGCAAACATATATATGTGCATATATGCGTATGTGTCTGTGTGTACATGCTTTACCTCTCTATCTGGAGGTGGACAACATGTTTCATCACAAGTCCTCTGCAATTGTGGTTGAGTCCATTGTATTTCAAAGTTGTTTGTTCTTACAATATTGTTGTTGGATAAATTGTTGTCTTGGTTCTGTGATCACTTTATTTTGCATCAGTTTATACAAGTCTTTCCATGTTTTTCTAAAACCTCTTTAAAAAATCATTTCTTTTAACAGCATTCCATCACATACATATACTATTACTTGTTCAGACAACCCCAAATTGATGGGGTACCCTGCCTTATTTTCCAATTCTGTGTTACCAGTAAAAGAGCTGCAATAAATATTTTTGTACATATGGGTCTGATTTCTCTTGCTTTGAGAGTACAGACCCAGTAGCAGAATTTCTGGGTCAAAGAGTTGTACAGTTTATGAGCTTTTGGGAAACAGATCCAAATTGATTTGCAGAATAGTTGGACTAGTTCACAGTTCTACCAACACTGGTTTAATGGAGCTGCTTCCCACAGCTCCACCAACATCTGTCAGTTTCCTTTATTCTTTTAGTTACCTTTGCCACCATGATAGGTGTAAGGTGAAACCTCAGTTGTTTTAATGTGCATTTTTCTAATTATTATGAATTAAAACATTTTTTCATATAGTTATTGATACCTTGGATGTCTTCTGAAAATTTACCTATTCCTATTCTTTGTTCATTTATCAATTGTTGTTGGAATTTGTTTTGGTACACAGTGTGAAATGCTTGTCTATACCTAGTTTCTGCCAGACAACTTTCCAGTTTTCCTAAGCTTCAATTCCTTTTTTTTTCTTTTTTTGCTTTTTTGCAAGGCAATTGGGGTTAAGTGACTTGCCCAAGGTCACACAGCTAGTAAATGTGTCAAGTGTCTGAGGCAGAATTTGAATTCAGGTCCCCCTGACTACAGGGCTGGTGATCTATTCACTGCATCACCCAGCTGCCCCTTAGCTTGAATTTTATGACCATGTTCTCACTCTCAGCTTTTACTCTTAGCCCATCTCTCATTCAGTGCCCAACAATCAGGGCTGCCTTTTGCTTGTCTGGAAAATAGATGGGGGATTAAAACTGCTGTGGGATGTTTCCTTGGGTCTTTGGTCACAGAGAGAGACCACTGGCCTCAATTTATTAGAATATTTAGGATACTCAGTATATCTAATTTGTTCTACTTACTAGCCTCCAGTACATGGTAAAAAACTGTTTTAATGGTTATGGATTTAATATACTTTTATATCAAGTACTGCCAGGCCCCCTTCCTTTTCACATTTTCCCCTTTGATATTCTCGACCTTTTATTCCTCCATATAAATGAAAAACTTTTTTTTTTCCTAGCACTCTAAAGTAATCATTTTGTAGTTTGATGTGGTACTGATGTGGCACTTGAATAAGTAAATTAATTTAGGTATTACTGGCATCTTTATTACATTGACTTGGCCTGCCTATGAGCAATTCGTATTTTTTCAATTATTTAGATGTCTTTATTTGTTTAAAGTGTATTTTATAGTTGTGTGTATCATGTGTGTCTTGGCAGATAAAGTTACAAAGTATTTTTTTTTTTACTTACTTGAAATGGAATTTATTTCTACACCTTCCTTTTGGATCTTGTTGGTAAAATACAAAAATACTGATGTGTAGATTTTTTTAATATCCTGAAATTCTGTTGAGGTTAACTCTTGCAATTTTTTTTTTAGTCAATTTTATAGGGTTCTTGAAGTAAACCATTATATAGTGTATTTCTACTTTGCCTATACATTTTCCTTCCATTTCTTTTTCATGTCTTATTGCTGTAATTTGCATTTCTAGTACTAAATTGCATAGTAATGGCAATGATGGACATTGTTGTTTTAGTCTTAATCTTATGAGAAAGGCCTCTATAACTTACCCTCCATTAGAGATAATGCTGACTCTTGATTTTAGATAGATAAACATTTTAAAGAAAGCTCCATTTATTCCTATATTTTCTAACGTTTTTAAAAAAGAGGTGTGTCTTGTCAAAAGATTTTCCTGCATCTATTGAAATAATGATATCATTTTTGTTATTAATAAGGTCAATTATATTTATAATTTTCCTATTATTGAGCCAGCCCTGCATTCCTGGTATAAATCCCACCTGATTATAGTATATAATGTTTGTGATATTTTGTTATAATCTCTTTGATTTTTAATTTAAAATGTACTTTTTTCTAAACTTATGCCTCTTTATTAATTTTTTAGAAGGATTTCATTAGCAGCAAAGGGTACTGTGAGCTCTAGTTCAATTTCCATCTATGAGGTACAAGATTCTGATAAGCAACTCTAATAGCCTAAACCATGCACATTCTCAATTTGTTAGTGAGAAAGATGTACATGGTGTAAAAGATCAGCTAACTACAAAGCTGTAAAACAATTTCGAACAATTTGAAAAGACCAGTAAAACAAGACCATTTTGAAAAGGCTTGAAAATTCCATGAACTCTATAACCCTGCAATATTGGCCTATCTCAGGCTTCTGTGAACTTGCCCTTGCTGGTCTGCCAGTTTGGGTGCTCTCCCTCCTAACCTGGATTCTTAAAATCTGTCTTTTTTTAAGACTCAGATAAAATGCCCCCTTCTTCAGGAGACCTCTCCCATTCCCTTCCGCTGTTGGAACCATCCACACTAAGGTTACCTTTTATTTATTTGATATTTATTTTTTAAGTACCAATTTATTTATGTTGTTTTCCCCATTGGTATGTAAGCTCCTTGAGGGCAGCGACATTTTTTTTTTCATTTTCATTGAGTCCCCATTGCTTAATAATTATTAGTTGATTATTGATTGGAAGTGGAAGGTTTTAGCTGGATACTCACAATAAGGACCCTGAGAAATGATTTGCAATTAGCAAAGAAAAATAATTTGTAATGTGGGTGACAGAAAAGCTTTCAAAAAGGCCCAGGCATTCTTATGTATCAAAAAAAACCCCAACATAAAAGGATGATTTAAAAAAATCCACATCATTATTCTTTGGGAATTATTAACCATAAAAAAGAAACATTTGAAGCCATCTATTGAAGAAAAGAGTAGGGGTCTCCCTTAGGCTTATGCCCAAATTAGAGATCTGACGCAAAAGTTAGTAACTATAAACTAGTGTTCTGGGCAACACATATTTTTATCTTATTACATTAATAGTAAATAATATTTCTTTAATTTTATAATTGTCTCCATACAATGATATCTATCTCTCTTACCAACTTTCAAAAATAGAGTTTTAATCCACTAAGGAAAAAAATGACAAGTAAAACCAAGTAAATAATCAGGATAGAAAGAGAATCACAGAATTTGAAAGTCTAAAAGGACTTGCACAGCCATCTCGTTCAACCCATTTACATGGACAAAAGAAATCCTTACTAATTCACTCTCCACAAATGGTTGCTGAGGAAAGGGCCACCACAGCCCCTCAAGGCATCCCATTCTGTCTGGTAAGGGGTTTGTCAGGAGCTGTCACCTTACTCTGAGCTGAAATGTGCTTCTCTGTAGCTCCCACACACTATTCTTGGTTCTGTCCTTTGCAACCAAGCAGAACAAGTCTGATCCTTCCTCTAAGTGATGGTACCTTCCTGCGCTTGAAGACAGCTCTCCTGTTTCCTTCAGGCTCCTTTTCTCCCAAGTATACATGCTCAGGTCCTCCACCCAGTCTTCACCAGAGAACCAATGCCCCTCATCCTGCTTGTACTTCTCTGGACATTCTCTAGACCAGTACAGTGGCCAGACGAGAACATGATGCTTCAGAGGAAGCCTGACAAAAGCAGAGGCCAGTGAGACTATGCCTTCCCTATTCCTACAAGAGGATATTAGCTTTTGTAGCTGCTATATCATGCTGGTGATTAGTAGTGAGCTTGCAGGTCACCGAAACCCCAGATTTTCTTCACAACAACTGCTGTCTAACCAGGTCTCTCCAATATATTGATAAAGTTGTTTTTTTGCACTCAATAGTAAGATTTTATATTTATCCCTATTAAATTTAATCTTAATAGATTTACCCTATTGCTCTAATTGATTAAAATCATTTGGATCTTGACTCTGTCCTTGATGATATCCTTCCAACCTTTGTGTTATCCACAAATTTCATGAGTATATTATCTATACCATTATCCAAGTCACTGATAAACAGCAAAGAACCCTTGTATATTTCACTGGAGACTTCCTGACAAAATTAATAACTATTTTCTAAGTACAGAATTCAACCAGTTATGAGTCTACCTGATTGCATTATCATCTAATCTTTATTTTTCCACCTTTCCAAAAGATATAAGATATAAGATATATAATATAATAAGAGATATGTAATAGGGCAGCTAGGTGGCACAGCAGATAGAATGCTAGGCCTGGAGTTAAGAAGACCTCAGTTTAAATCTGGCTGCATACTTCCTAGCTTTGTGACCATGGGCAAGTCACGTCACCCTGTATGCCTCAGTTTCCTCATCTGCAAAATGAACTAGAGAAGGAAGTAGCAAATTGCTCCAGTATCTCTGCCAATAAAACCCAAAATGGGGCCACAAAGAGTTAGACATGACTAACAAAGCAACAATATGAGGTGTTTTACCAAAAGCTATGCAAAAATCTAGGAAAATTATATTCATGGCATTTCTCTAATCTGTTGGTTTAGTAATCTGTCAAAAAAGGAAATGAATTTAGTCTAACATGACCTGAAGAAACCACGGTGGTGTCCAAATTATAGATGTTTGAATAATCAAGCTTACTGGCCTACAGTTTGCAGACTCTGTTCTTTTTCCATTTTGAAAAGTAGAATAATATTTGCCCCTGTCAAACTTAAAGAATAAATATAGAATTCTTAATCCCTAGAAATAAGTTTTATTTTAAAATTTTTAATAATTTATTCTGATTTTTGTCCTTTACTGAATCTTACGTAGGCCTACACATCTAATGGTGTTAATCTGTTTTAATCCATTTTATAGAACTCTTCAAGATGACTTTCTTACTCTAATTTTTAGCCAAGTCTTTAATCCTACCTTCTACTTCTTTACCACCTTTCTATGAGGAGGTCGTGTCTAATATCTAATTAATTTTGTAACAGCTCTGAGAAGTGAATAGGGAGAAACAAAAGATAAATGAAAGATAAAATATCTGCAAATGTCATATTCCCTTTAGTTAAAACATCTAACTTGCCCAAAAAGTTGGGATGGGGGAAAAGGAAGAAGGAAACACTATAATTATCTCTATATCCTGAGTGTTCTCATGTCAAAATCACATCTTGTAATAAATGATATGAATACACTGGGTAGTATTATATAAGATTTCTCTTATTTGGCTTGAAAATTCAGGAAGATCAATTTATAATTTTTTCTTAATTCTAGGATTAAAAAAAAAACTTTTAAAAGATTAGTCACAAATTTTTAGCCTTTTAAAGGCTTGCCAGAATTCAGTGCAAGATAAAATCAACTCTGAAATTCATACCTTCTTCTCCTTTCCTCTCATTGGAGGTGGGGACCAATATTGGGGAGCTCCTCCCTCATCTCTTACCTTTTACCAGGGGCACTCAGGTTATTTTACTTCTCTTCATTTCCCTTCCTGCTGACTTCCCCGACTTCATTTATGATCTCTACAAATCCATCATTCTGCAAGATGAAATCAGCTCTGGGGGCAGTTAGCTGGCACAGTGGATAAAGTACTGGCCCTGGAGTCAGGAGGATCTGAGGTCAAATCTGGCTGCAGACACTAGCTACATGACCCCTGGGAAGTCACTTAACCCTGAATGCCCTTCCCCCCCAAAAAGAAGAAGATGAAACCAACCCTGTAACTCTCATCTCCCTAGACCATTCCCACTATTCCCACCTTGCCTAAAGGGCTTCAATGTGCCATTGTGCGCCCCCTGGGTAATCTCCCCCATTAGATTTTGATCTCCTTGAGGACAGAGACTACCTTACGCCTTTCTTTGTATGCTCAGAACTTAATACAGTGTGTTGAGATGCTTAATAAATGTTTACTGACTTGACTGAGCACAGGGGTGGGCAAAGTATTTGAGGTTTTATCACTTTCCCCTTTTCTTCCTACTCTGCATTTAATCTTCATAACAGGAGTCTCAAATTGTTTCTAATTGCCCATTATCCCCATTCTACTTTGGGCCCATGCTGACAGTCCTTACCTGCCTGTGACTGCTCTGTGTTCTACTGATCCACTCAGGTAATTTTTTAAACAGCATACACATTAAGTTTTGCTAATTTGATTATAGGTTTTTGTCAATGTCTGAACATAAGAGAATAGAAATGTCTTGCTAGGATACAGTCTTAAATCTTTATCTTAGCAATGTTATAACAGAAGAGCCTTGGTTAAAAAAAATACCAAAGTCTGTGCAGTATCTGAGAGGAAGCTTTTCAATAAAGTTTGAAGAATGCTGATAAAGTTCCACAATATCAAGTAGGATTTATAGCACTGACAGTAACAAAAAAAAGTCAGTCAACAAGCATTAATAAGCTCTTGGTATATGTCAGTCACTGAGTCCACAAAGAAAGAACCATTTCTATACTAAGGAATTCACGCAATGGGGGCAGACAAACCACATAATACTATGTACATACAAGGTATAAATAGGGCAAAGAGAAGATAGTCTCAGAGGGAAGGCCTTGGGGCTGGGTATAGAAAGTCCTCTTACACAAAGGGGGATTTTGAGTAGATTCCTGAAGGAAGCCAAGAAAGACAGGAGATGGAGGTGAAGATTCCATGCAGGGAAGACAACCAATGAAAATGCAGAGTCAGGAGTTGGAGTGCCTTGTGTACCCCCAAGAAGGTCAGTTTTAGTGGATTAAATGGAGAGGACCAAAGACTGGAAGAGAAGGAACAGGACAACTTGCAAGGGGCTTTAAAAAACAAATCAAAGATTTACATTTGATTCTGTGGATTAATATGGAATCATAAGGGGCCATTGAGTGTGAGGAAGAGAGGCAGGTGGGGTAACATGTCAGATCTGCCCTTTAGGAATATCACTAGCAGATGAGTGGAAGATGGACACAAATAGGGAGAGTCTTGAGACTAGAAGGTCAGTTACAAGGCTACTGAAATAGCCAAGGTATGGCACAAATGTGGTGGTTGAGGGAGTGGAGAGTGGGGATGTATATAAAAAATACTGTGATGGTAGAAATGACAAAGACGGGGCGGCTAGGTGGCGCAGTGAATAGAGCGCCAGCCTCAGACACTTAATCCACACAAACAAAAACCTAGCTGTGTAACCTTGGGCAAGTTACTTAACCCCAATTGCCCTAAAGGGGCAGCTAGGTGGCGCAGTGAGTAAGAGTGCTGGCCTTGGAGTTGGGATGACCCGAGATCAAATCCGGCCTCAGAAAATGAGCACCCACACATAAATAATGACTAGCCGTGTAACCTTGAGCAAGTTACTTAACCCCAATTGCTTAAAAAAAAAAATGACAAAGACTTTGCAATAGACTGGATATGTGAATTGAGGGCCAGGGAAGAGTTTAACATGACACAGAAGTGAAAGGTAATAAACTCTGTTTTGGATACACTGAGTTTGAGAAGTCTATTTATTGCAAGCAATTGAAGATAAGAAATTGGACATGAAAAGAGAGGTTAGGGCTGGATAAGTGGATCTGAGAAGCATCTACACAGAGTTGACAATGGAATGCATGGGGCATTATGAGATCACCATACAAGAGAAGAGAAAGCCAAGGTAGGGGGTAATCACAGCTGGTATTCATGTCCTGCATGAAGATCTAGCAAAGGATACCAAGATGGAATGGATGGGCAGGGAGAAGAGAACCAGGAGAACATGGTGTTATGGGAGAACATTGAGAAGATGTTCAGTAGTGGTGAAGGCTGCGTAAAGGTCGAGAAAGATAAGGACTGGTCATAATAACTGGCAACTGAGATCACTGGTAACTTCAGAGAGATCAGTTCTAGTTGATTAAGGAGGGTGTAAAAGAGTGAGGAGAAAAAAAATGGAAGCACCAACTGTAGAAGGTTTTCTCAAGTTTAATCAAAAAGGAAGGAAAGATAAGAAATGACAGCTAATGGAGATATGTGGTTAGAGCAAATGGAGCTTTTTTAAAGGATGGGATTTTTTGATGGGTAGCAGGATCAGCCAGTAGACAGAGAGAGACTGAAGATTAGAGACAGAATCAGGATGATAGAGGGTCAAGCTGCTGGATGGAATGTCATGGCAAGAAGATGGGCTACCTCTTCACATGAGATGCGGTGAAAGAGCAAAGGCAATGGAAGCCATCTGAGAGATGAGATGAAGCAGATGAGAAGAGAGAGCTATAGGCAATGGCCTCAATTTTGGGGGGAAGGTAAGGTCCTCAACTATGTAAGGGTAGAAAGGTGGTGCCTGGGGAAGCTTATGGAGTGATTAAAGCTTACCAGTGATTCCTGGTTATTTTATTGGGTTAGATACTGTGCAGCTAGACTGAAGAGCTTGTAAGAGAGGAGAAAAAGAAGAAAAGGTGGGCCACCTCTTACTTTAAAAACTAGGCTTCAATGGGAAAGACATAAAACCCTCCAGATTATTATGGTATTTTGATAACAGCTCTAAGGTCAATCAAATATTTTTCAATTCCTTTCTTTCCACAAGGATTTATTGAGAGAAGAAAGAATGTAATGACTACTCTTTTCTCTTAATGGCTTTATTTAAGAGACCATGACTGATCTAATCATTCCTGTCAAAGCACTGCTCAATTCTAAACAGGCAAATAAGTTACTGTTAATTAAATGTTTAAAGCTTATTATTGGGCATATATTAGTTATAAGCCAAATTTATAATAGTTAAAATTTACTCTTATGTGTTTGTATACTGGGCCTCCTTGAATAATTAATGGGCACAAACATATTTATGGCTATATTAGAGGACCTGGAAAATACTTTCATTATTTTAAATTATCAGAGGTTTATGGTTGTTGTATCTTTTATTTTTATGTCATAGTACAGTCACATTCATAATTTATTTGATGACGAGGTCCTGGTCAGCAATCCCATTTACAGTTCTGAAATAATTCCTCAGGGAAAAAATACAATCTGTTTTACTACAATGATTCACTGAGATGGTGTATTTCAGCAAAAAGTGGGGACTGTTTATATCTTATACTCTCAGTCACTTAAACCTAGAGTGGAAATTTGAATAATAAAATATATTAATTTCTCATTTTGGTACATGATTTCTCTTTGGCTTAGGGAAGTCTGGAAAGTGTGTGTATAGCTTGTCCCTCTTTCCCTAAAATACAGATGTCCTTATCCATTTAACCTGAGTCCTGAAATGTGCAAAAGATAGTTTCGCACAATCATAGATTTAGAGTCAAAAGGATCTCAAAGGCCTGAGAGTTTCTCTGGCTCATTTTAGAGATGAGGAAACTAAGGCAAGAAAGGTTAAGTGACTGGCCAGGGACACAGAGCAAGGAAAGGTCCAAGGCAGCATTTAAACCAAGGCCCTCAGATCCTAAGTTCAGTGCTTCAGCCATTATTTCCCATGCCTTTATTATCTGAATCCAAAATTAAATGAGGAAGGGATTCAGATGCACGATGAGTGGCACAGAAATAATAAGCAGTTTCTACCCTTGGCAGACCCTCGAGAAGATCATCCACAGATGAAAATTCCAGAGTTGAGTATAACTTCATTCTTAAGAATGTTCCCACTAAGGAAAGGGTCTGGGTAATGCTTGCTCTTTTAAGAAAATCTATAAAATGGGATATGATGAAATGCTTAGCCTTGGTTACAGTGTTCACAAAAAGTCAAAGTTAAGTTAAACTTTCCTTATTTTTCCAAGTTCAAGAAGCAAGATTCCATGGTAGTTATTTTGGGATGAGTCACATCTAAGAACTAATAGAAGGATCTCTAGCAGAGGGTAAATAGCCCTCAATGCTACCTGGCTACCATGGAAAATCCTAATATGCCAATCACCTGTCCAGAAATATTCATTTATCTTAGTCATCGCCTTTTTTCCCCTCATACCTTGTGAGAGGAATGCTTTTCCAAAAACTCAGATATGATTTAAGCAAATATCAAAGGTGTGAATTGATAAAGGCAACTCCACACTCATGAAGATGTACTTGCATGAAAAAAAAAATATCCTGTATTGAACATACAAGTAGAAACACATTTTACCAGCTTTGAAAAAAAAATATAAGACCATTTTAAGAGACTTTCACAAATTACACATATAGTTTTTTCTTTCTTGGCTAAAATGTTGATAAGCTAGTTTACCTGCACTAAGGAACTGTAGGATTTTGAAGTGATTGTTAAGCTCTTCCCTTCTATCATATACTGAGATCAAACTCACTGACTCTGTTAACTGCCTTTTTCAGCAGTGAGTACTGACATCTTTAGATAGGCATAACAGGTCCCCACCCTGCCAAATAGGAATAATTCCATTGCCAAGCAGAACCCAATGGTTGCCCTTACACACAATTTGTATAAATAGAAGTCAGCAGCTCAGTTTTAAAGATTTGGGTCAGAAATCCAACTGCAAAGCAACATCTCATATACAAACTGGAAGCAAAGGCCAGACTTCAATTAATCTTGCCCAGATGCTCATAAAACTGTGGGTGAGAAGGGGGGGGTGAGCATCTGCATAAAGGTGCATGTCTATCTATCTGGACAGGGCTCTGTGTACCTGTGTAAGAGCGAGGGTAGGAGATCACACAAACAAGCCTGAAGGCTGTGATGCTCAAACAGTGGCTTCTATCTCAGGAGGCAGCAACTGACAAATCCGAAATCTCTCTTTCTGTCAATGACATTCACATTCTTTTCCTTCATTTTCTACATCTAAACAGTCCTAGCAAGTATTTACACTCCTTTCTGGATCTTCCAGGAAAGGAAAAAAAAGGAGCTCTAAGCCAAGGGAGCTGAGGCTGATGCAGGAATTACTTTAGCAGCAAACCATAAAAGCAGGCTGTTCCAAGAAGGATTCCCTAAAGTAAAGTACCCATGGTTGGAGTGGAGAGGCCTTTTTCTAACTTAATATTTCTCAGTCATATTTTACCTCTGCAAAAGGTAAGACTCCAAGGTAGGGTTCAAGGTGAGTTATGCAACAGAATTCTAATAAAATTTTAGGCAACCAGGGTTATATTAACTTGTAGTTGGTCATGAAAAGGGGGAATAAAGAGTTGTATGTAAGGATGGGCAAAGGATTCAAGTAACCAGGGTTTCAATCATAGCTATGCCACCATCAATCAATCAAGTATTTGTTAAATGCCTACTATGTGTCATTCACTGTGCTCAGGATACAACTACAAGGAATGAAATGACACTTCCTCAAAATTAGTTTATTTCCTAGTGGGAAGATGAAAACACATAAAAACATACAGCATAAGTATGATGCCAACACACAAAGGGTAGGCAGGGACAAAGGCACTAGCAGTAGAGGATTAGAAAGATGCTGAAGCTAGTACCTGGGCTTCAACTTAAAGAATGACAGGTACTCTCTAAGGTATAGCTAGGGAGGGAGTGCATCCTAGGCATGGAGGGACAGCCAATAGAAGAGATGTGAGATGAAATGTTGTGAATGAAGAACAGAAAGGTCACAGAACACAGGAAGCAAAGCAATGTCTAAGGTTAGAATGATTAACTGGAAGCAGGTTATGAAGGGCTTTATCAAACACATGGCTTACAATACTCTTGAGTGGGACCTGAACCAGATTAAAATATAACTGGAAAATATTTAACAAAATAAATGAGATGCAATAAACATGGATACTATTCTATTTTAAAATTAAAGACAATATGTAGCCTGCAGGAATCCCTCTATATACAAATCAACTGTTCTATCTGAGTTTGACACCACTAGAGCAGGGTAAACTGCTATGTTTAAGGAATATTATTTTAGTGTAGTGTGTGGGATGGACTAGAGTGGGGAGACCAGCCAGGAGGCTACAGTAATAATTTAGATGAGAGGGTATAAAGAACTGAATTAAGATAGGAACTGTGTGAGTGAGGAAAAGGATCAAATTAGAGATGTTCTGAAAGCAGAAATTGGATATATGGGATGAAGGAAAGTAAAGAGTCTATCATAATTCCTAGATTATAAACCTTAGACCACGGAAGGATAGTGATAAGAAACAGGGAACTTTGGGAGAGGAGAAAACATAATGAGAGAGTTTTATACACATTGCATTTAAAACATGCTTAACAAGTCAACAGGTGATGTAGGACTGAAGTTCGAGGTAACAAGTGGGACTGGACATCTAGATGGGAGAACTGTCTGCCCAGAGATGAAAGTTAGATCCACAGATACTGAGAGAATGGAGAGGGCCTAGCACAGAGCCCTGGTAAGTAGCCACAGTTAGGGTATGTGACCTGATGGAGTCAGAGCAGGTAGGTAGGAGGAGAAGCAGGAGTGAGCAGGCCAATGAAAACCCAGAGAGGAGAAAGTCTTTGGGAGAAAAGGGTACTTAGAGAGACAGAAAAACAAACAAACAGATTTGATAATTAAAAGATCATTGGTAGGGGGGCGGAGTCAAGATGGCAGAGTAGAAACAGCACTTTCACAGAGCTCCAGCCCACACCACTTCAAAATTATGTAAAAGGGGTCTCTGAACGACCTCTGGAACTCCAAAACCCACAAAATGACACAGAGAAGCTAACCTCCCACTGAGGAGAGCCCGGCAGGGAGCAGACAGCACAGAACTCTGTGAGCTGCCAGCACAGCGCTCTGGGAGACAAGCCCAGGCCCACATGAGTCTCAATTTTAGCCCAAGGGCAGCCAGACCAGCAGCCAGCTGGAGGGACCCCAGAACACAGGAGCTGTGGCATTTCCAGAATTATCAACACATAGATGCCTAGGACAAAGTGAGAGGTCAGTGCCCTATGGACTTTGGGACTGGTTGGAAGAATTCATCAGCTTCTTCCCCTGGGGGTGAGAAGCTGCTAAGGAGCAAGCGCAGCTTGCGCCACATTGCCAAGTTGCAGCTTCAGCTCTTGGCCTGCGAACTGTAGGGGGATCCAGTTATCAGTCTGGAGGGTAAGCACTCTTGCTTTAACTTTCTTGGAAATGGATTGCAGTCTGGGGTGGAGGTCTTGGGGTGTATGACCAGCTTGCCAGAGTGTGTGGAGGCTTCACAGAGGCCACCCAACTAATACCTCCAGAAGTTGAGAAAACCCCAATGTTTGGGACAGAAGTTCCCCTGGCTGGTGGCAAAGTCCTACTGTGGCAACTAGCCCACAAGTCAAGTAATTGAGTGGCAACATGCCTAGGCAAAGGAAACAAAATAAACAGAAGAATGCAACATTAGACTCCTATTTTGGGGGCAAAGAGGATCAAAGCATGGAACAGGAAGAGGAGGACTGTGAGGTCAGAAATACTGCACCAAAAGCTCCAAATGAAAATACTTGCTGGTTACAGGCCATAGAGGACCTTAAGAAGCAGATAAGAGAAGTGGGGGGAAAATTGGGAAGAGAAATGAGAAAGATGCAAGAAAAGTATGAAATGACAATCAACAGCCTGACTGAGGAAAATAACACCTTAAAAAATAGAAAAACTCAAATGGCAAAAGAGGCTCAAAAAGTCAATGAGGAGAAGAATGCCTTAAAAAGCCAAATTTGCCAGACAGAAAAAGAATCTCAAAAGCTCACTGAGGAGATTCATTCCTTCAGAATTAGACTGGAGCAAATAGAAGCTAGTGACTTTATGAGAAATCAAGATGCTATTAAGCAGATCCAAACAAATGAAAGAATAGAAGGCAATGTGAAATATCTCATGGGAAAAACCACTGACCTGGAAAATAGATCCAGGAGAGACAATCTAAAAATTATTGGACTACCTGAAAGCCATGATCAAAGAAAGAATCTAGAAATCATCCTTCAAAAAATTCTCCAGGAAAATTGCCCTGATGTTTTAGAACCAGAGGGCAAAAGAGGGGTTGAAAGAATCCACCCATCACCTCCTGAAAAAGATCCCCAAAAGAAAACTCCTAGGAATATTATAGCCAGGTTCCAGAATTCCCAGATCAACGAGAGAATATTACAAGCAGCCAGGAAGAAACAATTTGAATACTGTGGAAACACAATCAGGATAACACAGGACCTGGCAGCTTCTACACTGAGGGATTGAAGGGCATGGAATATGAGATTCCAGAGGTCAAAGGACCTGGGATTAAAACCAAGAATCACCTACCCAGCAAAACTGAGTATCATGTTTCAGGGGAAAATTTGGTCATTCAGTGGAATAGAGGACTTTCAAGCATTCTTGAGGAAAAAAACAGAGTTGAATAGAAAATCTGACATACAGATACAAGAAACAAGAGATGCTTGAGAAGGTAAACAGGGAAAATAAATCACTATGAACTTATCAAAGTTGAACTATTTATATTCCTACATGGAAAAACCGATAACTTTAACTGATGAAACCTTTCTCAGTATGAAAACAGTTGAAGAAGGGTATATGGGCATATGAATACATATGTGAATGTGTGTATATATGTTTTCAGGTATACATAGATAGAGGGCACAGGTCGAATTTAATAGGAAGGGATGATAGTTAAAAGGTGAGGTTAAGAGGTGAGAGAGTAATGTGGTGAGGGGTAATGGGGAGAGACAATGGGGTGAACTGTCTCACGTAGAGGATGCAGGGGAAGGTGGTTGCAGGGGAGGAGAAGAACAGGAAGGCAAAAAGGCAAAACCTTATTCTCATTCAATTTGGACCAGGGAGAGAATGACATGCATACTAAATAGGGTGCCCTACCCTACAGGAGTGTGTGTGGGGGGGGGAATGGGGGAAGTGGTGAAGGGGAGGGCAGGGTGGTGGGGGAGGGATATTGGAAGCACCCACTTTTGAAAAGGGACAGGATCAAAGTGGGGAGTGGACGATGTGGAAGGTGGGATGGGAGGGAGGGAAATATAGTCAGTCTTTTACAATATATCTACTAGGGTAATATTTTGCATAGCTATACATGTACAGCATATACTGAGTTGCTTATCTTCCTTTTAAAATCAATTTTTAAAAAAGTATATATAAATACTATGATTAATACTATTTTGCATATAATTGGGAGATAAGATGTGCAGGCAATGGGGCTCGGGGATTCACCTCGCCCTGTTGGAAAAGTCGAAGGGGGTATGGGAGAAGAGATGGGAGAGAGCAGATTGGATGAGGGGATATTCTGTATGACTATTATTCGGGGGTGGTAGGTAGGGGAAAAATGGGGAAAAAATTGTAACTCAAAATCTGACAGAAATGAATGATGTAAACCAGAAGTTAATAAAGCATTTGGAAAAAAAAAAGATCATTGGTAACTTTGGAGAGAGCCATTTCAAGTTACATGATTAGGCTGGATTACAGACCAAAAAAGGTTAAGGACTGAGTGATAGCAGAGGATGTAGAGGCAGTGAGTAGAAAACATTTCCCATTCCTTTCAAAAGTTTCCTCATTTCTTTTGTTTTTGTACTATGCAATTTTCCCCTGTATCTTCACAGTGAGTATTTTCACTCTTTTCTGGATCTTCCAAAAAATGAAAAACAAAAGGAGCTCTGAGCTGAGGGAGCTGAGGCTGATGCAGGAATTACTTTAGTAGCAAACCATAAAAGCATGCTGTTCCAAGAAGGAAAATTGTAAATCACTCCATTATCTTTGCCAAGAAAACCCCAAATGGGGTCAGGAAGAATCAGACAAAACTAAAATGACTAAACAACCACAAAGTATAAGGGCAGGAATTAAGGAGTGAAAGACAGCAAACCAGGTGCTGGACTCTTTGAAGAAGGAAAAAGAAAGATGTGGGGATTGGTATACTGTGGCTACTTATGATTTTAATTGTGTGGGTTTTGATTTCAAAAGGGAAAGGGCTACTTAGTGATGGAGGCAAAGGGAACATCCTGAAATAACAATGGGGAGAAAGGAGCATCTCACTTTCCCCCTCAGGACCATTGTGATGGGAGATGGGAGAGAGAAGATACTTGACAGTCTGGGCACTTGGAGAAAGAAGCTTGGAGTCTCCAAGGGATGTTGCATTCACTAGCTTTATGAAACACTAAGCTCATCTGACCCATCCATGTCCTTATCTGTGAAATGGCAGGAAATAGGAGCATAGATTATCTGAGCTCTATTCAGATTGTTCAGAATCATGAGTCTATGAAAAGCTTGCCCTATTAAATTATCCTCTTTATTAACAATAAGTTCAGTTGCTTTAATGATGATTTTTATTCCTCTAACACTCCTCAGCCACCTCACCAGTCGCCATGCAGCCCAGGACAGATATCAGGCCCTGAAGGAATTAATTCTCTTCTGCTCAGCTTGGCTGTGAGCCACCTCTGCTGCCCAGTGTATTGACTTCATCCATGATTCACATACATGTCACCTCCCAACTGCCTTACTAGCTCAAATACCCTCTGACCCAAGAGGCCCTCTCTGCCCTCCCCTCCTGGTCTGGAGGCATAAACTAAAACTCTTTGTTCCTATGATGGGTTTGCCAATCTCTTCCCCGATGGCTCTATTCACAATTCCTTAACTTCCCTCCCTGGCTACCCCCAAATCAATATCTAAATCAATATCTAGTGATATATCTAAATCTATCTATCTATCTATCTATCTATCTATCTATCTATCTATCTAAATCTATCTATCTAGCCATCCATCCACCTAATTCCTCCTATTAGAATGTACGTCCTTGATGGGAAGGACTCTCTTCATTTTTGTATTTGTGTCTCTAACACTTAACCACAGTACTTGGTACAGAACTGGTTGTCTGGTTGATTGTCCATTAATTACTTAATAAATGCTTTTAAAAAATCCTTCAAAAAGGTAGGAAACTAAAGGTTATAAATATGCAAGATGGACTTAAACTAAAAATTTCATTTGGATCTGAGGCAAAATGTCACAGAGTTTTTGACTACTTGACCAAAGCACTTGACACTTGATGACAGAAGATGCCAACTCCAAGATAAGTAGCTGGGGGAAAATCAGCCTACTAAAACACAGAAATCACCAACCTAACCTTATGAGAAGAGGGTAAATACTACGACTCCACCCTCCTCCATATACACAAACTGTTTCTACCTAAAACATCCTAATTCATGTCTTATTTATTTATGAGAATAACCAAAATGATTATCCCTCTTCATTCCAATCTATCCAGTATATTACTGCCTAATTAATCTTCCCAAAATAAGACATATAACTTAGCCACTCAATAATTTGCAGAGGCTCCCTAATGAAGTCTAAACTCCTTAACCTGTCAAGGTCTTTCATTGTATTTTATTTTATTGGGGGGGGGCGTAGCAATTGAAGCTAATAAGTGTCTGAGGCCACATTTGGACCCAGGTCCTCCTGACTCCAGGGCTGGTGCTCTATCCACTGCATCAGCTAGCTGCCCCCACCAAAGGCTCGTATGACAAACCACCCCAGCTAGGTTATCTTCAACACTGTCCCCACATCTCATTCTCTTCTTTTCCTCTACTAATTTAACCTATACTTCTAGCAAATGGTAGGGTGAATGTTATGTTCACAGATAATTTGATAATTATAGGCAAAGTCACTAAAAAACCCCTAAGTTTTATAGATAGCATGTATTTTTATATATGTTATTTCTGGGAATACCCTCCTATCCCAACTTTAAACAACTCTCCCCTTCAACAGAGAAAAACAATTAAGCTATGAACTTCTGATACAGAGACTGTGTGTCAAAATGTATACTACAGTTTGCCCTAGAATTCCCTCCTTCTCTGCTAAGCAGGTATGGTTCATTGTCTGTTCTTTAGAACTGTTGTTAGTTTTTCAATAACTGAGGTGCTTGGCCTCCCTTTAGTAATTTTTTCATTTGTATATTGTTATAATCATAGTATATGTTTTTCTTTTAGTTTTGGTTATTTCATTCAGCAACAATTCATATATTTATATGAATTCCAAGGTTTCTCTGAATTTCTCATATTCTTTATTTCTTCCTACATAATAACACTGAATTACATTCATACACCACAGTTAATTCAAATGAATCCTAATTCACGAACACTCATTTTATTTCTAGTTCTTTGCTACAACAAAAACACTATGCCTATATTAGTATATATTGGATCTTTATTTCTGTCTTTGACTTCGTGGGCTTCCTGGGTCAAACGGTATGAACAGTTGAGGTACTTTTCTTGCACTGCTCTAAAATGATAACTAGAATAGCTAGACCAACTCACCAGCTCCACTAACAGTATATTAGTATGCTTATTTTCACAGAGCTCTAAATTTACTGTTCCTATTTTTTCATCTTTGTCAACTAGCAGTGTATGAGGTAAATTCTCAGATGTTTTAAGTTGTATTTCTTTTACCAGTTATTTGAGAGCACATTTTGATAGATCATTTATAGTTTGCGATTATTTTTGACAATTATTTTTTTCATATATTTTGAGTACTTGGGGAATGGCTCTTGGTCTTATAAACTGTCCCAACTCATACATAACCTGTTTATCAGGGGAGATTTTTCCTGTCTTCATTAACTTTATTCTTACAAAAAGTTTTAAATTTTATGAAATCAAAATAGTCTGTTCTATCTTTTATGATCACTTGTGTTCCTTTTTTGGTTAAGAATTCTCTAAGTAGTGCCGCTGAAAACAGAATAAAGGTTGACAATTTGTATTTAGCATTCCATTCCCCAATTTCTTTAAAATTTAGGATTCTGCCTTGATCAGAGTTTTCTTAGTAAGACAGATTGTTTGCTGACCTTGTTTTTGTCTGTATGGAATACATAAAAACACAAACACAGCTCCAGAAATACAAGCCCATTTTTACAGAAGACCCAATGTAAAGCAAGAATTTTTACCTAAGTAAATAAAAGCTTAAGTTGAATGTTCAATAATTTCCCTCCTATTCTCTTTTCAACTCAAGACTTGCCATCCAGGGGTGGCTAGGTGGCACAGTGAATAAATAGAGCACCAGCCCTGGGGTCAGAAGGACCTGAGTTCAAATCCGGCCTCAGCCACTTAACACAGAAACTAGCCATGTGACCTTGGGCAAGTCACTTAATCCCAATTGCCCTCCAAAAAGCAGGAAGAAAAAAAAGACTTGCCATCTGAATCCTCAACCTCTTGCAATGTGGTTCCTATTCCAACCATTTGACTTGAAATGCCTTCTCCAATATCACGGACTATTTATTCTTTTATTGTTAAATTCAATGGTCTTCTCTCAGTCCCCATCATTGATGGCTTCTCTGCAGTGTACCATTGACTTTGTTTTTTTTGTGACACTGTGTAATGGTTCCCTTTCCTCTGAAACCCATTCCTTTTTGGTATCCCCTACAGTTATCATCCATGATCTAACACCCTGATGTGTGGGTAACCCTAAGGGCCTTGTTGTGGGCCCTTTCTACTTCTCAAGGGTCTAATGAGCACCAATCATCTCTATATAGATGACTTCTAAATCTACATATCCATCCCTCACCTCTCTCTCCTCAATTCTAGTACTGAAATTGTCTATTTGACACATCCACATTGATTTCAACATATCAAACAGAATCTTGTACTATTTGTTCCCCTAAATGTGCATCCTTCTTCCTGACTTCCCTATTTCTGTTGAGCTAGTTACCCAGGTTTACAACCTACAAAGCATCCTTGACTTTTTACTTTCACCCCTACCTCACAGTCAATCAACAGCTAAATCCTGTTGATAGCACCTCCTCATCATCTCTCACAAATACCCCACTTATTCTACTTATATCATTCCCATTCAAATTCAGACCCTTATCACCTCTTCCTGGAACTCTTACAATAGCTTCTTTGGGCAGTCTATCAGTTATCTAGGCAACTAGCATTTATTAAACTCTGAGAGACAGCCAAGCACTAGGCTAAGTGGTAGGGACACTAAGGCAAAAAGCATTCCCAGTTCTCAAGAAGCTCATAGTCTAATGGGGGAGACAATAAGAAAATAACTAGGGACAAACAAGGTAAATACAGGATAAACTGGGAGTTTGCTTAGGGGAAGGTATTAAATTTGAGGAGCACTAGGAAAGATTTCTTGTAGAATGGGGGACTCTAGCTGAGACTTGGAGGAAGCCAGGAGACAGAGACGAGATGAGAGGCAGTTCCAGACATGGGAGACAGCCAGAGAAAATGCATAGTTGGGAGGTGGACTGGGAGTTGACATAGGTCAGACTTATGTTTTAGGAAAATCAATCTGACAGAATTGAATGGGGAGACTGAAGCAGGGATACCAACCAGCAAGTTATTGCATTAGTCAAAGCATTAAATGATAAGAGCCCGCACCAGAGTAGTTTCAGTATCAGAGGAAAGAAGGGAAAATATATGAGAGATGTTGTAAAATTAAATACAACAGGACTTGAGAACTGATTATGGGTCATGAGAGAGAATAAGGAGTCAAGGATGACATCTAAGTTGGGAAAATGAAGGTCCCCTCAATAGTAATAGAAAACATAGTAAGAGAGGAACATATAGGAGGCAGGAGAGGGGAAGAATGGCAGGAAGAGGATTTTGAATCCAGCTTTGGACATGATGAATTTAAGATGTCTGTGAGATATCCAGTTTGAGATGTCTAATAGGCAGATGAAGATGTGAAAGTAGAGTTTAGAAGAGAAGTAAGGGCTGGTTAAACAAATCTGGAATTGTCTATATAGAAGGATAATTGAATCAATGGGAGCTAATTATATTATGAAGCAAAAAAGTATAAGGGGAGAAAAGAAGAGGGTGCACAAGAGCCTTGAGTGATCCCCAGATTTGGGCATAATACACATGAAGGTCCAGCAAAGGAGATAGAGAACAACCGATCAGACAGTTAGGAGGAAAAACAAGAGAGAGCAGTGTCATAAAGACCTAAAGAGAGTGGTGTCAAGGAGAAGAAGGTGACCAACAGTGTCACAGGCTGCAGAGAGGTAAGAAGGAAGAGGACTGAGAAAAGGTCATCAGATTTGGCACTTAAAGGTCCATTAGTATTCTGGGTGCAGACTGAAACATCTGTTTCACAAGCATGTGCACACTTGTGTGTGTATGTGTTTTCTTTTGCCACATAGCTAATGTGGAAATGTGTTCTGCATGACTTCACATCTATAATCAATATCCTATCGCTTGCCTTCTCAAAAGGTAGGGGAGGGAGAGAATCCGAAACTCAAAATTAAGAAAAAATGAATGTTAAAAAATGTTTAAAACACAATTGAGAAAAATTTAATGAAATAAATAAAAATATTTTTAAAAATAAACAACAAATATGATGGGTAAAGAGAAGCACAGCTATAAGAAATGATGAGCAAGATGATTTCAGAAAAACCTGAAAAGCCTTACATGAACTGATGCAAAGTGAAGTAAATGGAACCAGGAGAGTTTGTATATAGTAACAGCAATACTGTAAATGATGAACTGTGAAAGACTTGGCTACTCTGATCAAAATATGATCCAAAATCATTACAAAGGACTCATAATGAAAAATGCTATCCACATCCAGAGAAAGACCTGATAGAGTCTGAATGCAAACTGAAACATGCTATTTTTCACTTTTATTTTTCTCATGGCTTTTTTGGGGGAGAGTGGAGGTCCATCTTGCACAGTATGACTAATATGGAAATGTGTTTTTCATGATTACACATGTATAACCTATATAAACTTCCTTACTGTCTCAGGGAGGGGGGAGGCTAGAAGAGAATTTGGAATTCAAAAATTTCTAAATGAATGTTAAAAAGAGTTTTTACATGTAATTGGGGGAAAAGAAAGTATTACTAAAAACGGAGAAGCACAGAGAGGGAAAAAGTTCACTAGTCACTTTGGAGGAAAGTTTAATTTTATGTTTGGTAGTCAGACTGCAAGGAGCTGAAGAGAATGAGGGGAAAGAAAAGCAAGGCACCTGCTGCAAACGGCCTTCTCAAGAGTGCTGGTCAAAAAAGGAAAGAAAAGATAAGACGGTGAATTGATCAAGTGCGAATGTCTGAAGACATGGGCATGTTTGTCGTTAGCAGGGAAATAGCCAGTAGACAGGGAGTGACTAAAAATTAAAGGAGGCAGGAACGGCAGAGGAGGAAATCTGCTGAAGAAGCTGGGGTGGAAGAGGACCACTGTACGTGTAAAGGCGCAAGCCCTAGAAAGGGCCCTTCACGTAGAACAGAAGTGAAGGAGGGGAGAGTGGCACAATGCTCGGCTGGCTTTGATTTTTTCAAGTGAAAATGAGGCAAGGCTTTCATATGAGAGGGCCGTGGGAGGCCTGAAGAAACATGAAAAACTTGGAAAGCACACTGTGGGGAGTGAGATAACGAATCAGTTAGAGAGGGACGAAAGGACTGCCTTGTTGCAGTGAGGGACCAGTTGAGACTCTATAACCTAGGCTTGGAATGGACCTACTTAGGAAGATTTTCTTTCTCCAGCTTCATTTAGCAGCATGTAAATAGGAGCAAAGGCAGTGGATGGTGGGAGTAATCTCAGGCTGCTGAATGGAAAGGCAAGATATTTGATACGATAAAAGGGCAAAGGACTTTAGCTCTGTGTAGAGCTGAACTGGTCTCCCTCAAATCTCTCCCTGCTCCAGGGCATCTTCCATAGTGTCAAGTGAACATTTCTAAAGCACAGGTTTGACTGCCATTTCTTTGTTTAAGAAATTGAAGAATTTGATCCTTGAGGATCAAATATAAACTCCAAATCTCTGCCATGGGCCCTCTTCTCATTTCCCTTTATATTGTCTCTCTGGGTGATTTCATCAGCTCCCCTAGATTCAATTATCATCTCTATGGAGATTATTTTCATATCTGTATAACCAGCCCTAATCTCTCTCCTGTGTTCCAGTTTCGTACTATCAGCTGCCTTTGAGGCATCAGGAACTGAATGTCGAATAGGCACCTTAAATTCAACTCTCTCCCCTCCCCTACCCCTATGGCTTTCTTTCCACTTTCCTATTACCAAGGGTACTGCCATCCTCTGTTATCTAGGCTCACAACCCCAACATCACCCTCAAGTTCTCACTCACACTCAGCTTGCCCCCTCCGCCATATCCAATCCGTTCAGGTCTTATCATTCCTCCCTTCCTAACATCTCTCCTATAGATTACCCTTCTCTGCACTCACAACCACCACCCTGGTATTGGGTCTTTTTACCTCCAGTCTCTTTCCCTTCAAGCCTGTGCTCCTTTCATCAATCCCAGTAATCTTCCTAAGGTACAGGAATAATTGTGTCCTGATCCTACTCAAACTCTGGGAGATGCTGTCACCTCCAGGATCAAATAGGAAGTTCTCTGGCATGTTAAGCCCTTCTCAACCTGCCCTCTCCAGGCCTTTCCAGTCTTCTTGCCCTTTCTTCCCTTCCATGCATTCCATATCTATCCAGATAGTAATCTGGATACACTGACCTCTGGGCATTTGAATTGGCTGTCCCTCATTCCTGGAATTTTTTCCTCTTCTAATTCCTGGCTTCCTTCAAGACTTGGCAAAAGCACACCCTCTGCAAGATTCCTCCCATCTTCTATACCCAACCCCTGCTATGCCTTCTGCTGAGATGACCTTCCAATTACACTGTTTATTTACCCTTAATGTATATACTTATTTTCAGGTCATCTCCTTTACTGGAAAGTGATCTCCATGAGGGCAGGGATCACACATTTTGGTTTTCTTTATATCCCCAGTGTTTAGCACAATGCCTTACAGTAAACCCTTCATAAGTCTTTCAAAGGCAGGGATTGTATCACTTTTCCATCCTCAATACCTAGCATGATAGCTGGCACATGGCAGGTTCTTAATAAATATGTGTTGATCGATAAGAGTGAAAAAATATTTAATATTGTATTAAAACATAGGGAAAAAGGTATATAATAAGGTAGTAAGAAGCAGAACCATTAGGAAAACATGTTGATATGGCCACTTCCGAAATAATTTAAAAATCATATATTATACTCTATCATTTAAGTGCCAAAAGGTACTGTAACAAGGCAGATTCAGAGAAGAAATGGATATTGACCAGAAAAGTGAAGCGAAGTACTACGGATGAGCTGGGAACTGAGCTAGGATTTGGTAAATGAATTGTCTTCATACAAGTGGAGGAGGAGAACAATATAAATTAAAAACTTAGTGCTGGGAACAAAACTAATCTGGTAAGAACAGGAGGTTCAAGTTGGAGGATAATTAAACATTGCAGCTGGACAAGTAGCTTGGAATCAAAGGCAGAGGTCTTGTCTTCCTGAGACTCCCAGTACCTGGGGCCTCAGTGTTCTCTCTGTGAGGCAGTGTGGCTGAGGGAAGACCGGACATTGGCACAACCCAAGTCAAGCCTCCTACTCTCCCTGAGCCTCAGTTTCCTCATCTGTAAAAGGAATATGATTTAGCATCTACTCTATGGGGCTGTTGTGATATGCAAATAATAACAAAAAATCACACCTACCGTGTGCTGAGCACATTAGAAATATTATCTGATTTGATCCTGAAAACAACCCTGGGAAGTAGAACCTGTTATTCCCATTTAAAAGTTGAGGGAACTGTGACAAGCAGGTGAAGTGAGTGTCCCAGGGTTACAGAGAAGGCATAACTGCACTCAGGTCTTCCTGCCTCCAGGTCCCACACTCTCTCCACTGAAGATCTTGGAACAGTGGGATGTAAACAGCACTATTCTGGAGAGGCAGGAGCTGGCTTCAAAGCCACCCTCAGTGCTGACAATCCATTCGACCTTAGGTCAGTGACTGAAGCTCTCTGGGCCTCAGGCCCTCAGCTGCAGCATGAGGAAGTGGGAGGAAATGGCTTCTGGCGCTCTTCCAGCTCTATACATGACTGTTCTTCCTTCACACCAGGCATTAATGTGAGATCAGTCTATCCATGTGCAAAAACATAAGTTAACAAGGGAACAAACCCTTATAGAAGGTATAGAAAGAAAAGGAGATGTTTGATCAAGTCAGCTAAGGCCCAGCAAGATCAAATAAACATGACCTCCTGTGCTTTGTCCTGGGCTAAAAAAAAATATTCTTAATAATAAAATTTGCTTTCCTAATGTGAAAAGAAACTGTACATAGCAGAATTTGTTACACCTACTCAGGGCATGATTCTTCTGTGTAAGAAAAGCACCTGAACTGAATTCAATGACTATCACATCCTAAGCTAATCCAATGAGTTTAGGACAGGTCAATACTGAGTACTCTAATGTACAGTATTTCTGTTGCCACCCAAGTGTGAGAGCCTGTATACTGTCTCTGCCTTAGGACATCAAGAGCTGAGACACATCCTTATGTGCCTATTATCAGTAAAAAGGGCCTGGATATTGCAATAGCTTAGATACTTAGGTATGAACACAAACATATCCACAACACTAAAAGGAGTAAAAAGAGTACTTCTGTCAGTAAGTGGAATATATGAAGAGCCAATGTTTGCACAGTGAAGGTGGTGGAAAGTATTATGAACAGAAATTCAGTTCCTTACCGATTAATCCCCTCCTTGGTGTAGAACACAGAGTAGGTGAGGTTGTCTCCATGAGGATCTGATGCTGGAGTTCGCCAAGTCAGTTTGATGAAGCGAGTAGAGACGAGTGAGGCCACGACGTCCCTCGGTGCTGAAGGTAGTGGTCCAGTTGTGGCTGGTGCTAGATGATCAGTAGTGGCACTGGTCAGTGAAGTGGGAGGTAATGTTGGGATGGCAACATCTTGTCATGTGCAAACATTGGGGAATATGAAGGGCAAACCACGACGGTTTTTAAAAAGAGAACAGAAAAAAAAACAAAAAAGAAATAAACAAAACCACGATGGGAAACAAAATAAAATGAATGAACACAAAAAAGGCCATTAAACTGAAGGCTAACATGCAGGCAAAAAGGTAACTACTGAAAACTAATGGTAACTATTGAAGACATCACTGCAGAGCAAGCGGACTCTATCTGTACTATGATGGGGGTGGTAGGAGGAATGGGAAGGGTGACAGCTGAGGACAAGATACCACCTCACAAAAAAGGACACAGGAGCTCCTAACACCATTTCTGTCATTGTTGCAAGTAACCATGCAAACTTTCTCAAGCTATAGAAGCATGCTTCAATTTTATAATGCCTTCATAACCACATTATATTTTACTTGGAAGTTGTAGGATAAGAGAATTAATTTGAGCTAGTCAGTTATAGAAAGCAATCAGTGGATTATATTAATCTAATTAAAGAGCTGTTGTGAGCTTATTTAATTCTGATGTACCAGTATAGCTATAATGACAGCATTTTAGATTTTAGTCTAATTTTCTATTTTCCTCTATAAATTTAGCATCTGGTTGGTAGTGCTCTCACTACTCATGGCAGGCTGTCAATCCCTAACTTGGGCAAAAGGGTTCCATTTTTTTTAAGCATCTCTCATTTGTCTGTCTGAAACATGGCATATGATATGACAACTTGCTATATTAAAAATATCCACAAAGATAACACTCATAGAGTTCATTGTCTATAGTACCACAATGTATATGGGTAGGTAGATATATGAAAAAAGCTTGGGAAGAAAGAACACAGGGGGTTTCCAAAGCCTTGGTGCCATTTTAAACTATTCAAGCTTAATGATTAAGTCTTATGAAATGTTACTTGTTACTCTGACAAAGAATAGCAGCTGACAAGAAAAATCTTATGATATATTTTTAAAAATTTGGTCACCATGTTTAAATAGACTATTCTCTTGATGATATTTTGGAGATCTGTGCAAATTTTGCTCAAGCTGGTGTTAATATTGAGGCAATTCTAAAGATATCTCTGCTGCATGACAGTGGATACATAACTCCTGTCACTCATAACTCAGCAAATGAATTGAATTGCTTCAACAGGACTAGGTTCTAGGCAATGATCTTGGTTCCTATCACTGGTTTTCTAAAAGAATTTATCTCCAAGTTTATTTTATCTAAATCTATACTGAAATGGGAATCAGTTTTATAGAAATTGATTCTACCTGTGCTGAATGTGAGGTTGTGTGTGTGTGTGTGTGTGTGTGTGTGTGTGTGTGTGTGTGATTACAGAAGAACAGAAATAAGATGGAAGACACCATAAAAATCTTCAAATCCATTCCACTCATTTTACAGATAAGGAAACTGACTCCAGTTGGTATCTGAGACTGCAACAGAACCCATGGCTCTGGCCTCGGAATCTTACTCTGTTTTTCATTATACTATACTTCCTCCTATAATTACTGAGCATACATTCAGAAAGGCATTTTGATTCACAAATACTTTTTACCACCATGACAAATCTTCCTTACTGAAAATGAAATTGATGCTTGGTTTCAGTAATTTTGAATATTATTATCTGGGCAACTAGCAAAAAACAATCCCCAACAACCACCACAAAATGACATTGTAAACATTTTCAGCACAGTTCAGGAAGCTATGCTCTATTTCTGCATCACAGGTGAGTTCAAAGTTAGAAAAAGGCTCATTCCACTGGCTCCAGGTCTGAGGCTGCTACTCAGTTACAATCTGACCAACCACCTAGCTTCTAGTAAGGACAATGAAGGAAGCTGAATGTGGACAGGAGGGGAGAGAAGAGGGTCTGCCGTCATGGAGGATCACTGCCTCGGGGAGGTGTGGTAACATGGTAATAACTAAAAAAGATAGAAATCAGGAAGAGATAGACACCAGTGAATTACTCATGTCTCTCTCTCTCTCTCTCTCTCTCTCTCTCTCTCTCTCTCTCTCTCTCTCTCTTTTCTTTTTTTTTGCTTTTTGGGGGGCTATTGGGGTCAAGTAACTTGCCCAAGGTCACACAGCTAGGTTTTTGTTTTTGTGCATTAAGTGTCTGAGGCCAGATCCGAATTCAGGTCCTTCTGACTCCAGGGCCAGCGCTCTACTCACTGCGCCACCTAGCCGCCCCTCATGTGTCTCTCTTGACAGGCAAATATTACAAATTATTTTTTCACCAATTCAAAGTATATTTCCATCAATTATGCAGGGGAAAGGAGAAGCAAATGATTCCAAATAGATTGTTAATAAAATGATTTATATTTGACTAGGGAATCTACTCAGAAATATACTCTCTCACACATATTCTCTCAAATTTGCCTCCTGGACAGACTTTCTCCCAGTTTGGTCTAAATACTGCCCTGGACTAAATATGTCACTGCCAAGACAAGAAGAAGAAATAACACCCCAGATAATTCTCAAAGTAAATAAATTATCACTTGATAATTTCAAGTGGCATAAATATATTTCGGATACATACAAATACATACACATACACACACACACACTTTTTAGTAAACATCCTGGTTAAATGCCAGTCATAAAAACCACAGAAATCCTGAAGCAGCAGGTACTGAGGTAAATGTTAAGAAGTGGGAACAGACATGACTTCCCAGGAGAGTACAAGAGCTGAGACCAAAGGTTGAAAACATAAAGCCTTCAGTTAAATGAAAAAACAAAAATCAAAAAACAAACCTTCGGCAATCATGCAGAAAACCCTGACGTACATCTATAAACAAGGGTCATAACCATGGGATCTTATACCACAAACTCTTTGCTATATACTAGTTTCAGGTTAGGTTAACAGGTAAAGTGAAATAAAATATCATTTTCTATTCCCCAAAATATATGATATGTGTGTTATATATGAAAATATTTTGGCTTTATCAACCTGTGATTTCATAGGTTTGGGGCTCCCACTGAAGAAATTTTATCAGTGCAAATTAGCACCTGCTTTACAATTTTATAGTCTTACAGAGATGCCTGGATCCAGATTTTCCTTCTTCTGAGGCTGGCTCTTTAGTCACATTACATTACAATGCCTCTCATGAAATAAAAGACATACTGTATACAAATAATCATAAGACAAAAACAGACTACTTTAAGTGCCAACCAAAAGGGGGTAAAAAAAAAAGCGTCAAGAAACTTTAAAGGAGGAATGGATCACTTCCATTACTATGAGGATCATAATGGACAGATTGGTATCTGAGCTAAACCTTTAAAGAAGAATAAGGACCCAATATGGGAAGATGAGGGATGGGGGAAGGAAAGAGAATATGATGTAATACAAAGGTGTAATTCAAACTCGCCCGGCCAGCAAAACTCCCAAGTGGGTCCGAACCAGATTAAAATGTAACTGGGAAAAGTTTAACAAAATAAGCAAAAATATAATACAGATAAATGTTAATTTGTGCATTTCTAAGAATCTGTTTTTATTTGAATTTTACATTAGTGATGTAGTGGATAGAGGGTTGGACTTGGAGATTTGGATTACAATCCTGTTTGAGATATATCATGTGACTGTGGTTAAGTCACTTGAACTTTTATAATGTCAATATTTTTTATCTGTAAAATGGTGATAGTAATAGAACAATTAACAGTCTCTGCTCACAAAGAGCTGTCCAACAGGGGAGGCAACGTGCAAAGAAGGAGTGTACAGGACAAACTTCATACAGATGGAAGGCAGATTGTAAAGAATGCATATTACTAATGTGGACAGTGATAATGACACTCTAAATAATGATAGCTAAAGAGGAAAACTGCAGAAGAGAAAAATTGCAAGCCAGATTCTTAAGTCATCAAGGAAAGCCACGGCAGTCAGGGGATGCTATGATCTGAGTAATGCTATCAAAAGTAAGCCCACTCAGGCTTATTAGTTATTCCACTACCACATCTTTTATATCTTCTCTGTGCATACAAACATCTTATACAGTGATGGCTCCTAACTAGTCTATCAAGTTTCTCCCTTCTCCAGATCATCTCCACAGAGCTGCCAAAAAGAAAAATAATTCCCCAAACAGAAATCTGATCCTCTCTCTCCCTGCTGCAAAGCTCCAGGTCTCCCTCTGGCTTTTAGGATAGAACACAAAGGCCTCTGTTTGGTGTGGTGGGCTGGCTACACTATACTCTGCTCCAGCCAAACAGGCCTGCTTCCTGTCCCCACACTCCCTCTTGCCTCTGTGCCTGCAGCACACACCCTCTTCATCGTTCCTTTTCTTTAATCCCTATTTCCCTTCAAAGTTCAGATAACGCCCCTGCTGTTAGTGGTCCCTGAAATTACTCTGTTTATATAATCCAGATTCACTTACATGTGGACACAAAGCAGGTCAACCCCTTAAAGAAAAGGATGAGGGTAGTTTGGTTTTGGGTTTTTTGGGTTTTTTTTGGCGGGGGGGTTGCATTTTTTGTTTTCATCTTTCTACCTCCAGTATTTACTATAGTGACTGGCAGGTAGAAAGAACTTAATAAATATTTGTAAAATTGAATGACTTTTGACTGACTGTCCCATTGGTACATAAAACTCAATACTTTCAAAAGCTTATTAGCTCCCATTCCTGCCTGCCCCACCACTGTCCCCTCTACCAAACTGCTCCCCCTAATTTCAGTGTCCCCACTATTGAACCAGTTTCTGATGTTTGAAACTTAGGGTTTACCTGCAGAATACTAACCTCATTGAGCTGTTTTGAGACCTAAATGTGATCGTGCATACAGAGGGCTTTCCAAACCCTGAATGATTAAATTTCTCCTCCAGCCTTCACATTTTATGTACAATGCATGATTTCTGAAGCAGCTCTCAAATTTTTCCTCTCGTAGCCAGTGCTGCCACACTAACCCCCATTTCTGGTCATCTGGGACACTGCGGCCTGCCCACCTTCACTTTCTAGGTCCTCCTCCTGCCCATAGATCTGTCATGCTCAAGATATTCCCAAACTCCTCACTGCCTGTAGAATAAAGTTCACAATGCCTCATTTGTAATTCAAGGCTTTCTTGGCTGGGGTCAGGCACCTAGCTTTTCTTTCTGCTTCAGCCAAACTAGTCGGCTCTCCATATCTCAATCCTGCCCTGGTTCTCTCATCTTTGGAGTATCCTCTTTTCTCATAGCAACCCCTCCTTTTAAAGTACACCTCCAGATCTCCTCCTCAGAAGCTGGGAGGTACAATGGCTCTGCTGATACAACATCTGGGGTCAAACGCCATCTTGTGTACTTAGTGGGCAAACTGGCCAAGACCTTCAGCCTTCCTGGGCCTCAGTTTCCTTATCTGTAAAATCAGGAGCTTCTAAATTCCTCTTGAAATACCATGGCCCCACTCTCTGGCCATAATGGAGCCTGGGATCTGTACTTTTCAGATGTCTTTTCATTTTATTATCTATTCTCCTTCATTCATTCAAAAAACTGTTAGCATGGGGCTGTTACCAGTGAGGCTTTGGGCTGGACTCTGGGAATTCAAAGATAGAATAAAACCAATCTCTGCCGGGAAGGGAAGGGATGTATATTCTCCGTGGAAGAGGTGGGGAAAGCCTCTACACAAGTAGGTGCAAAAGACAATGGAGACGTTTCCTTCCCATTGTCCTGTTCCTGTGCTGGCTCCCAGGTGGCCAGGACGCCTCACAGCTGAAGAGGAAGTCCTCTTTGACTTTGTCCCTTGGGGATTCCTGTCTGCTTCTCAGCTCCCTACTAGATAGACAGACTTCACGTATGTCACCAGCTCCTAGGAACTGTACCCACACTTGGCAGGCATTTAACAGATGCTTGTTGAACTGAAATGAACATTGGGTTTTAATTCATTCCTTCACCAAACAGTGAGTAAAGAACAATGTGCTTGGGGCTCGGCTGGTTGTTCTTTGTGGGGGTGGAAGGTTATGTGTGTGCAAATCACCACGGGCTCAGGGATTCAGAGCTGGAAGGGACCTCCTTTTCTGATACAGGAAACCTCTCCACAACAGGCTGCACATCACAAAAACACCAAGGATGTCAGCGTTGGAAGATCAGATTTAGAGCTAGGAGGCCGGCATTTTATAAATGAAGAAACTGAGGCCCAGATTTTCTGGCTCCAAATTCAGCATTGCTTCCACTTCAGTATTGTGCTAAAAACCAAATCCTTGGAAAAATGAGAACAGATTTAAGTTGAAAATTGTTCCACATGTACATCAAATATCAAAAATCTCTTTTGCCCGAAGTAATGCTATCTGCAGGGCAGTTAGGTGGTGCAGTGATACAGCACCAGGCTGGCCTCTGACACTTCCTAGCTGTGTGACCCTGGGCAAGTCACTTCACCGTTTGCCTCAGTTTTCTCATCAGTAAAATGGGGACACACTGGAGAAGGAAATGGCACACCACTCCTGAATTCCTCTGCCAAGAAAACCCCATGGACAAAGTTCATGGGATCACCCAGAGTCAGACACGACCGAAAAACAGCAACCTCAAGGTTGATAACAGACTTTATGAAGGAATCATTCAGACAACTGCCAAATGCTCCTAGAGTCAGATGCTGGATCACCCAAAACTCAGAAATTATAAAATAAGGGGCAGCTAAGTGGAGCAGTGAGCAAGAGCGCCGGCCTGGAGTTGGGATGACCCGGGATCAGTCTGGCCTCAGAAAATGAGCACCCACACACAAATAATGACTGGCTGTGTAACCTTGAGCAAGTTACTTAACCCCAACTGCTTTAAAAAAAAATTATAAAATAGAACCAAAAGAATGAAAAAATAGATGGCAATGTGAAATATCTCGTTGGAAAAACAACTGACCTGGAAAATAGATCCAGGAGAGATATTTTTAAAATTATTGGACTACCTGAAAGCCATGATCAAAAAAGGAACTGAGACACTATCTTTCAAGAAATTATTAAGGTACTGCCCTGATATTCTAGAACCAGAGAGGAAAGTAGATATTAAAAGCATCCACTGATCACCTCCTGAAAGAGATACCAAAAGGAAAACTCCCAGGAATATTGTAGCCAAATTCCAGAGTTCCCAGGTGTAATGGAAATGCAAATTTAAAGATCTTCCCTGCCCCTAGCTTAAGTGCACCTGGAGCCTGTGGTGGGAGGCTTGTTTTTTAGGAAAGCCCACACCTTGATACTTTGTGATTGGGCAGTGGGTCCAGAAGGTTGTTACATTCTCTGAGCCAGGAGAAGGCTATATAAACTCTGATGAGAGGCTTTGCTTTGGGGCTCACTTTGAGAAGTGTTGTGTGATTTGACCAGATGAGACTCTGGGAAGCCGTTGTTGAGAGCCCCTGGCTTTGAAAACCCAGATGTTGATGCTTCCCTCTCTGGTAACTGTGATTTGGTATTGATATAATGGTAGGACAGTTTGGAAGCCTGTCTGTTTGATCTGTAAGTTCTGTAACTCTGAAGTTCGGGGTGCTGACCTTTTTCCCCCGAACTAGGTAATGTATGTTTGTTTGATTAAAGTAAGCTTGTTAACCCATTTTGAGTTGCTTTCCTTTTGAAAAGCAGATCTAAGAACCTGTGTTGGCAGTCACCCTGGGGATATTGGGGTGCTTGCTGCTACACCAGGTCAAGGAGAAAATGTTGCAAGTAGCCAGAAAGAAATGATTCAAGTGTTGTGGAAACATAATCAAGATAACACAAGATTTAGCAGCTTCTACATTAAGGGATCTGAAGGTTTGGCATATTACATTCTGGAAGAATAAACTTTCTGTAACTTTGGATGGAAATGACCTGTTTTTGAATAATGCCATCCATTTTGGTAAAAGAATACATATGATGCAGCTACTTGATACACACACACACACACACACACACACACACACACGCAGTTTCAACTGGAATATAGAATATACTGAAAGGAGAAAATGGAATAAGACTAGAAAAGTAGGGTGATGCCAGATTAAAAGTCAAGCTACTTTATTATTCAGTAATCAATCAGTCAATAAACATTTATCAAGTGCCTTCTATTTTCCAGGCACTGTGCTAAGAGCCGAGGACACAAAGAAAGGCAAAAGACAGACCTTACCCTCAAGTAGCTCAGTGGTCTAATGGAGGAGGCAAATAATGTGAAAACAACATATATGTGTATACATAGATACACACATACACACATTTATGTGTGCACATGTGTGTGCCTACACACGCATGTGTGTGTTTGTGTGTATATGTGTATGTATATGTGTATATGTGTGACAAATTAAATATAATCAGCAGAGGGAAGGGCCTAGGATTAAGTGATACTGGGAAAGGCTGCCTGTAGAAGGTGGAATTTGTAGCTGGGACTTGAAGGAAGCCAGGAAGCCAGAAGGAGGAGATGAGGAGGAAGAGAATTCCAGGCATAGGAGACAGACAGAAAATACTCCCTGAGTCAGAAGCAGCCAATAGAGAGAGTCATCAAACCATTATAATGGATGGAGTGATATGACCAGGATGACCTCCACTCTTGACATGGAAGAGTCATTTATCAGCAGTGTGAAGAGTGACTAGAGACAATTGCCGTAGTCCATGAAGAGAAGGAGCCCAAGTAACCAGTGTTCCTGGCTTCTCAGAAGCTTGACTAGGAGTATCATCATTTGTCTTTTCCTTGCTAGCTACCATCACTTTAGCTGTGCTCAAGCTATGTCTTAGAGGAAGAGATGAACTCTATGAGGTGGAGGAAAGAAGGGGATGTATTCCAGGCATGGTGCAAAGATAGGAAATGCAGTCTCAAATGTGGAGAAAAAGTGAGAAGGATGACTTGGTAGGATCACAGAGTAGCCAAGGGGAGTAATATCCAATGAGGCTGGAAAAATACACTGGGGCTAGATTGTACAGGGCTAAACAAAGGAGTTTCTACTTTATCTTAAAGGCAATCGGAAGTCACTAGAGTAGACTGAGTAGGAGACTCAGAACTATGTTTAAGGAAAATTACTTTGGCAACAATGTGCAAGATGAAAGATGCAGTGAAGTAAGGAAAGAGGAGATAGGGAGACCAATGAGAAGGCTGCTAAGTGAGAGATGGTAAAAGACTGTGGTCTGAAAGGTGGTAGCTGTGTGAGTGGAAAGAAGGGGTCAGATGCCTATGACCTCTTCATAAATAATATTTAATTGTCTCCCTCCTTAGTGCTACCTCCTGGTTTCTTTCTAGTCCCAGGATAAAATCCCACTGACTACAAGAAGCCTCTCCTGACCTCTTTTAATGCCAGTGCTTTTCCCTTTCTTGATTAATTAATGCTGCATATATCTTGACTACATATTTTCTCCTTCGTTAGAGTGGGAGCTCCTTGAGGGCAGGGACTGTCTTTTGCCTTTCTTTGTATCCCCAGCATTTAGCACATTGCCTGGCATATAGCAGGCACTTAATGTTTATAGACTCATGACAAGTGCTATAACAATTAAAGTACTAGAATAGTGCAGCACAGTATCAATGGACAAAATAATGAAATTCATTTAGAGTGAAAATATTTAAATAGCTTAATGGTCTCTGTTTTTGTCATGGTGGATGATTCATGGTATAGGACCAACAAATTATCTCTAACTTAATAGATAAGTTCTGTGGGAGTTGCCTGAGACACAAAAAGTGAAATAATTTTCCTAGGGTCAAACAGTTTTAAGTATTTAAGGTCAGATTTGAATCCATGTCTTTTTGAGTCCAAAAGGAACATTCTATACACTGTTTATACATTGTTTATACATTGCTTCTATACTGGAAGATCAAAAGGTGGGGCACACTAAGTCAGATCTAGAAGCAAACCAATACCATGGTCTGGCATTCAACAAATCCAAGAACACAAACTACAGAGGAAAGGGCTCTAATCCTTATAAGTATAAAAAACAAATGACATGATAGATCACAGGTTTCTTATGTAATCCAGTCTTCTTTGCATATTAAGATGTTTGAGTTTATTGCTGTCTATTAAGTTCACAAAAGACTGGAAAATTTGTAAATGATTAAATAATGTTGATCTGAAAACATAAAAAGAGAAAGGAAGGTGTGGTCGACAAAACTATTTGGAAAAACTAAAAGCAATTGGCAGAAGATAGGTTTCACTTTCACAACAGTAGTTATGGGAGGAATTCATAACTCTACAAGTGATAAAAGAAATTACAAAAGGCAAATTATGTAAATTTCTGTAATTTCTTCATGAATAAGAGATCAATGTAACTGGTTGAAGAGAAGTTACAGATTGGGGGAGGAGGGAATCTTTGCAGCTATTCTGATAACTATCTGACTCTCAAAATCTATAGAGAACTGGCAACTATATTCAAGTAAAAGCCATTTCCCAACAGATAAGTGGTTCAAGTAATGAAGTTTTTTTAAAATTAAAATTTTAATGGACATGATCAACAACTATTTGAAAAAATATCCCAAATCTCTCATATAAGGAAGGGTAAAGCAACTCAGTAGTTACTATTTTAAACTAATCAAACTGGCAAAGAAGAAAAATAATTGCTGAAGGAATTGTGAGAGGACAGGCACAATACTAATCTACTAATCCTTTTAACTGATGTAACCATTTTGGAAAAATTGGAATTATATGAGAAAAAAAGATCAAGAATGAAAAGATTCCTTATAAAACAAAATATTTACAGCAGCACTATTTAGTAGCAAAGTATTGGAAACAGTGTATAAATTATGGGAAGGTTGAATAAATTGGAGCATATGACTACTAAATATGAAGAATTTAAGTGGAAAAATTTATGAAATGAGCAATGTGAATTAATGTGGAGAAAACAAAATTGGCTTTGTTGGCCTTCTTCAAGCTGCCATGCTCATGAGCTCTGGCCTCTGTTTCCAATCTGAAATTCAAACTCCCACCCTGGGTCCCTGGACTTGTGTGGGTGAATATTCACTTTATCCTGCCTGGACTCAGACTCACTCTCCTACTCCCAATACATCCTCATGCCAAGGTAATACACATGGCCCTCCTCTCTCTCCCAGTTTCTGCTTTCTAACTCTAAATCTGAGAATTTCAATTAAGTCAATAATGACATTCCTAAAATAGATATGTTGGTCAATAGTTCTATGATTCCAATAGCCATCTCCAGGACTTCCAGGTCAATGCTCCTTTCTGACCACCACTTAGTTAGATATGTGGCCTCCTTTAGCCTTCTTGACAACAGTCTTGCTTACATTTGTATCCCGAGCAACTTTTATCTAAGTGCCTAACTCAGGCACTTGTTCAGAGCAAGTACTTAATACATGCTTTTTCATTCGTGGAAAATTAGTATAATGATTTAAGATAACACTAAAAGAAAATATTAGATATATTAGAATATACTTTCTATATATGGAACTAAGTCAAATTTATTTAAAAAAAAAAGAGCCATTTGCCAGTTGATAAATGGTCAAAAAATATGAATAGGCAGTTTTCAGAAGAAATCAAAACTACCCAGTCATATGAAAAAAAAAAAGCTCTAAATCCCTAATGATTAGAGAAATGCAAATTAAAACAATTTGCAGGTACTGTCTTTTATCAGAAATGACAAATGCTGGACTGAATGAAGGAAAATAGGCACACTAATAAACTGACAAGAGTTGTGAATGGTCCAACCATTCTTGAAAACAGTTTGGAACTATGCTCAAAGAGCTATAAAATTATGATTATCCTTTGAACCACTAATACTATTACTAGGTCTGTGCCCTGATGGGATCAAAGAAAAAGAACTTATATGTACAAAAAATTTACAGCAGCTCTTTCTGTGGTGGCAAAGAATTAGAAGTCGAGGAGATGCTCATCAAATGTGGAAGGCCTGTACAAGTTGTGGCAGATGATTGTAAAGTACTATTGTGTTATAAGAAATAACAAGGGGATGGTTTCAGAAAAATATGGCAAGACCTATATGAACTGATACAAAGTGAAGTGAGAAGAACTAGGAGATCATTGTGCATAGTAACAACAATGCTGTAATGATTATCAACTGTGAAATCCTTGGCTACTTTGATTAATAAAATGTCCAAAACAATTCCAGTGGACCCATGATGAAAAATGCTACCTTCCTCCAGAGAGAAAACTGATGGATTCTAAGTGCAAATGAAATTATAATTTTCTCATTTTCTTTTTCTTACATTTTTGTGATATGGATAATATGGAAATGCTTTACATGATTTCACATGTGACTTTATTTTGCTTGCCTTCTAAGTGGGTGAGAGAGAGGTAAAGGAGGAAAGAGAATTTAAAACTCAATATTTAAAAAATGTTAAAAATAAAAATTAGAATGAAAAGAGAATATACTCTGTATATATTCTATGTATGGGTCCATTCTACACCCAATCAGTAATCAACAGATCTTATCACATCTAATTTTTCTTTAATTCTATAAAAATGCTTAACTTTTTTCTTGTTTACTTATTTTTTGTTTTTTAAAAAGGCTACTCTGGTCTTCCCTGCCCCTTAATAAGCCTAAGGGAATTTGAAGATCTTCCCTGCATTGATAATATACCCTGTCCCCTAATAGGCTGAATGTAATCACATGGAGTCTGTGGTGGGAAGAGTTTAAGGAAGGGTAGAGCAGAGCCCACAGGAAGCTGAGAGTCAGAGCAGCTAGAGACTGGAGGGAAGAGAGGACACATCTGAGGGAGACAGGCCTGTGAGTAAATTTTGGTTGTTTGTCACCTGCTGTGACAGCTAGACTTGTGTTGGTTTGTGGGAAGGTTAAAGGATGCTGTGGCTTTCTGTGTTGTTATGGCATATTAACTTCTTTGCTGCTATGATGAATTTGGCTTACTGGTTTTGGAATTCAGTTTTTTGCTGTCAGGATAAATGTTTTTGCTTCTGTCTTCTATGTGGAGAGTCTGTTATATTTTGCCATTGAGTACCATGTCGGTATGTTTATAGTGACCATTGGTGCTGTAAATATTGCATTGCCACTACAGTACAGTTTTATAGCCTTTTGGGAATGATTCCAAATTGCTCTCCAGAATGTTTGGATCAGTTCACAACTCCACCAACAATTAATTATATATCATTATATATTATGTATATGTGTGTGTATATATATATATATGTATATCATATATATATATATATATATATATGTATGTATAGGCATTTAATAGATCCTTCCTTTTCTCCCCTCCTTTCTCTTCCCTCCCTGTCTTCCCCATCTCTGCCTGCAGTCCCCTCTCTCCTTCCCTCTATCCCTTCTTTCCTTCTTCCCTCCCTCTCTCATTAACATAACAAAGCAGATTAGTGACTCCTGAGACACATTTATATATAGTAATATATATATATTATGTTTTAACATATATATTATATATTATGTATCATTATATAGGCAACTTTGTAAAGGGGCCATGTAGTGCTGAGAAATATGTATGGGTCCATTCTATACCTAATCAGTAATCAACAGATCTTATCATATCTAACTTTTCTTTAATTCTATACAAATGCTTAACTTTTTTCTTTTTACTTATTTTTTGTTTTAAAAAAGGCTACTCTGGTGGGTGAAGGGTTATTGGGAAGTAATGGTAGTTGTAAAAAACAAAATATGTAAAGCATTTTTTTTTGCTTTTTTTGGAGGGGGGAAGGCAGGGCAATTGGAGTTAAGTGACTTGCCCAAGGTCACGTTCTTGGTAAATGTTAAGTGTCTGAAGCTGGATTTGAACTCAGGTCCTCCTGACTTCAGGGCTGGTGCTCTATTCACTGTGCCACCTAGCTGCCCCCTAAAGCATTTTTTTTAAAGAAAGAAAACACTGAAATTAAAGGTAGAAGGTTTGGGATAGAGTCTTGACTCTACCACATTCTTAAATTTTTTTCATTTATAAAATTAACTTAACTCTAGTCTAACCCATAGGGATCCATCCTGCAAGGATCAAAGAAAATAATGTATATCAAAACAGTAAGTTATTATTATGACTTTCCCCTTTTTTTGTTAACCCCTCCTGCAAACTAAATCACATAATAACCATAGAATGATTCTCATCATTTAACTTAGTTGGAAAACTGCAAACCCCAAAAGGTATAGAATTATTATAAATAACAATTCATGTTGTGAATAACTTTTATACACGAAACTCATAAACACTATAATTTTCTATTCTCTATTCTTAGAGTTTCCCTAAATGTGTCTCAGGAGTCACTAATCTGCTTTGTTATGTTAATGAGAGAGGGAGGAAAGAAGGAAAGAAGGGATAGAGGGGAGGAGAGAGGGGACTGCAGGCAGAAACGGGGAGAACAGGGAGGGAAGAGAAAGGAGGGAGGGGAGAGAAGGAAAGAAGAAAAGGAAGGATCTATTAAATGACTATAAGCACTGTGCTAAATGCTTTACAGATATTGTCTCACTTGATCCTCACAATAACCCTGGGAAGTACGTACTATTTTGTTTTTTTGTTGTTGTTTTTTTTTCTTTTTAAGAAGAAGAAACTGAAGCTAACAGGTCAAATGCCTGGTGAGGGTCCCACAACTAGTAAGTTTCTGAGGCCAGATCTGAACTTAGGTCATTCTGATCCTAGTGCTCTATCCACTGTGTTATGCAGATGGAAATTAAGAAGGAAAAAAAGAAGACTGGAGGTGTTCTTAGTAGAAGCTTTAGATGATCCCTCTGGCTACATTTGTTATAGTTCAATAATATTTCTTACCTCAATCCATTCCACAAAGTTGCTGGACAGTTAGTTAGTTGTCTTGTACCTTCACAAATATCAAATGAAACCTTTTTTAAAAGTGTGCTACATATTATATATATTGCAATATGTATGTAATTTTGAGTCTTAGTCGTGTTATATTAATGCATATTTACATATTATGCTCCAAGGTTTGGAATGAATCAACTTCTCCAAATTCCTGAAATATTCTACAACACAGCTATTGTTGGAACACATTAGAAATTGTTGAAGGATACCAACCAGATGAGCCAATATCATATTTCTTAGTGTCTGAGACTGCAAAATAGGAAAAAAATGAATCCTTCTGTAGAATGGGGAGTCCAACTCTAAGGGTGCCAACACAGGGAGTGGAATTTTTTCTGGTAGAATATGCAAGTTCAGATAAATAATTTGGCAATGAATACTTGGTTTAAATAAAAGACAAATGAGGAAAGGAAGTTATAAAATAGGACAGAAACTGCTCTGCCCCTTTTTGTGGGTTGGTAACTTGTTTTGATTTTGAGGAAGTCATTTCCATTTTTCCTGTCATAAAAAGCAATCATTAAAAGAGGTGTGCCGGATCATACTGACTCATCACGTGCAGCAGGGAAGCCAGAAAACGGAAAGGCTTGTCCCTTTTCATACTAACTTGATGTTCTACTTTTTGGCAAGGTCCCAGCACAACCCAGAAGGAAGGAAAGGCTACCACTTGGAGGGCATTTCTGATGGTTACTGAGGTAGGCTATTAAAGAAACAGACTTTTCCCAGGAGAGACCTGAAAACCTGATATTCACAGGAAGCTGAGTACCTTACCACAATGCATTTTCCAAAGAAGTGGAGCTTAATTTAAACATGAGTTTTCAAAGACTGTGTTCCTAAGTGAATGGTTCTGCTTGTTCAAGCATATTAATGCTCATAGAGACTTAAGAGGGAAAAATGGACATAATCACAAATTACTTTGTGTGAAATTCAGGCATAAGGATTAATTTTCTTGTGGAAAAGAGGTAGAGATCACCCTCAATGCTTCCAGTCAACCACAGAAATCTCACCATGGTAAAGCCACAATCATTTCATAGACCTTCTGAGCTGGAAAACACTTCAGAAATCATATAGTACAACCCTTACTTGGAGCAGGAACTGCTATTATTAGCATTTTATAAAGTTCAGTCCGTTCTCCTTATTATATAGCATGGCACAGTGGAACAGGTTGCTTATCATCTCAGGGCCTCAGGTAACTCAATGCCCATCTGTAATCTGGGAAGCTATGATAAAGACAATTCCTAAACTCATAAAGTCATAGGTCTGTTTAGCTCAGTCTGTCTGTCCATCTGTACATTCATCCATCTATCTATCAAGTCAAGAGCCATTTAACAGTAATTAGAATAGCTCATATTTTATCAGTAAATAAAAGTTAGGTTCCTAGTTGGAGGCAGAGAAGACAGGAAAGGGCTTGAGAATGGAAGAGAAAATTTGGAACAACCCCTGTGGGGAGTAAGATAAGGAACCAATTAGGGAAGAATAAAAGGACTGTCTTATTGTAGAGAGGGCCCAGTTGAAGTTGGATTACACGAATTTAGAAGGTACTAATCAACACAGTTGTCAGAATTCCTCCAATGCATTCAGCAACCTGTGAGTAGGAGTGGAGGAGGTAGATGGTGGGAATAATCCATCGTAAGAACTTGGCGAGAGATAAGCACTGATAGAACAAGGAGGCAAAGTACTTGAAAACCAGGTAATTTAGACAGGGAAGAAGAGTGCTAGCAGTTGGTGGAGGTGGAGATCAGGAAAGCACAACAGAGCTTACAGTCACAGTGGAGCAGGGACCCTTGTCACAGTTCCAGGGCAGAAAAGGGTGCTTGTGGTCACTCAAAGCACAGGCCAGGAGAGTAGTAAACACAACTCTCCTCAGATCATACCATTTTGGAAAAACTAAAAACTACAGGTCCCCAGAAGTATTTCTGAAAACAGGTATACAAAACCCCTGAAATCTGGACCCTGGAAACAGAGCCCCACTTTAGCAAAGAGTTAAAAGTCAAGAAACATACTAGAGAAATGAGCAAACAATAGAAAAAATTCTGACCATAGAATGTTACCATGGTGACAAGGAAGATCAAAACAAACACTCAGAATACAACAAAGTTAAAATTCCTACATCTAAAGACTCTTAAAAAATATGAATTGGGGGGCAGAGCCAAGATGGTGGAGTAGAAACAGCTCATCCAACCCACTCTGCCCCCAGATTCCCCCCAAACTATGTAAAAGGGGACTCTGAACAACTTCTGGAGCCCCAGCACCCACAGAACAACACAGAGAAGCTAACCTCCCGCTGAGGACAGCCCAGCAGCCCTGCAGGAAGGACCAGCGCAGTGGTCTGGGAGCCGGCATCGCACAGAGTGTGGGGAGGCGAGCCGAGCGGAGCCCAGGTCCCTGTGAGCTGAGGTTTTAGCCCCAGGGCAGCAGGGCCAGCAGCCGGCTGGAGAGACCCCAGAACACCAGCAGCTGTGGCAACTCCAGAATTATCAACATAGACATGCCTAGGACAAAGTAAGAGATTAGTGTCCTATGGACTTTGGGACCAGTATTAGGGGAATTCGTCAGCTCCTGGGGGTTAGAAGCCACTGAGGAGACACACCATTATATAGTTTTCAGAGGCAGCTCCAGCTCCTGGCCTTCGAACTGTAGGGAGATCCAGCAATCAGTCTTGGGGGGTAATCGCTCTTGCTTTAACCTCCTCGGATCCGGATTGTGATCTAGGGTGGAAGTCGTAGGTGGGTTTACAGCTTGCCAGAAACGGAAGTTGCCCCCCACACGTTCCGGACGAAAATTCCTCTATCTGGCCGTAAAGCCATAGTGTGGCAACAAGCCCAAAAGACAAGTAATTAAGTGGCAACATGCCAAGGCAAAGGAAACAGAAAAATGCAAACCTAGACTCCTATTTTGGGGGCATAGAGCAGGAAAAGGACTGTGAGGTCAGAAGTCCTGCTCCAAAAGCCCCAGGGGAAAACATGAGCGGGTTGCAGGCCATAGAAGACCTTAAGAAGGACTTTAAAAATCAAATAAGAGAAGTGGAGGAAAAATTAGAAAGAGAAATGAGAAGGATGCAGGAAAAGTATGAAATGAGGGTCAACAGCCTGACTGAAGGAAACAACACCTTAAAAAATAGACTAACTCAAATGGCAAAGGAGGCCCAAAAGGGCAATGAGGAGAAGAATGCCTTAAAAAGTCGAATTTGCCAGATGGAAAAAGAATCTCAAAAGCTCACTGAGGAGATTCATTCCTTCAGAGTTAGACTGGATCAAATGGAAGCTAATGACTTTATGAGAAATCAAGATGCTCTTAAGCAGATCCAAACAAATGAAAGATTAGAAGGCAATGTGAAATATCTCATAGGAAAAACCACTGACCTGGAAAATAGATCCAGGAGAGACAATTTAAAATTATTGGACTACCTGAAAGCCATGATCAAAGAAAGAACCTAGAAATCACCCTTCAAGAAATTCTCAAGGAAAATTGCCCTGATGTTTTAGATCCAGAGGGCAAAATAGAGGTTGAAAGAATCCACGGATCACCTCCTGAAAAAGATCCCAAAAAGAAAACTCCCAGGAATATTATAGCCAGGTTCCAGATCAAGGAGAAAATACTACAAGCAGCCAGGAAGAAACAATTTCATTATTGTGGAAACACAATCAGAATAGCCCAGGACCTGGCAGCTTCTACACTGAGGGATTGAAGGGCATGGAATATGATATTCCAGAGGGCAAAAGAACTGGGAATGAACCCAAGGGTCACCTACCCAGCAAAACTGAGTATTTTGTTTCAGGGGAAAATATGGTCATTCAGTAGAATAGAGGACTTTCAAGCATTCTTGAGGAAAAAACCAGAATTGAATAGAAAATTTGACATCCAGACACAAGAAGCAAGAGATGCCTGAAAAGGTAATCAGGGAAAAGAAATCAAAAGGAACTTATCAAAGTTGAACTATTTACATTCCTATATGGAAAAGCAATAACTGGGACTGATGATATCTTTCTCACTATGAAAATAATGGAAGAAGGGGGTGTGGTCATATGAATACATATGTGAATGTGTGTGTATATGGTTACAGTTATATATGGATAGAGGGCATAGGTTGAATTTGTTGGGAAGGGAGAATACTCAAGGGATAAAATTATGAGGTGAGAGAGGAAAGTGGCAAGAGGAGATGGGGAGAGACAGAGTAGGGTAAACTATCTCATGTAGAAGAAGCAAGGGGAAGTGTGAGCAAGGGAGGAGGAGAATAGGAAGGCAAAAAGGTAAAACCACATTCTCATTGAATTTGGTTCAGGGAGAGAATGACATACATACTAAATGGGATATCTCAACCTACAGCAGAATAGGGGGAGGGGGATGAGAGGAGGGATGATGGATGGGAGGGCATCCTTGAGGGGAGGGGAGGGGAGGTTGGAAGTACCCACTATAGAAGAGGGACAGGATCAAGTAGGGAATGGACCAGGTGGGGTGTACAATATATCTACTATGATAATGTTTTGCATAGCTAGACATGTACAACATATACTGAATTAATTATCTTCCCAGAGGGAATGGGTGACAAGGGAGGAAGGAAATGGATCTGAAATTCAAGGTCTTAACATTAAGTGTTTCAAATATATATAAATACTATTATTAATACTCTTTTGCTTGTAATTGGGAGATAAGATGTGCAGGCATTGGGACACAAAGATTCACCTTCCTCTAATGGAAAAGTCGATGGGGGTATGGGAGAAGGTATGGGAGAGAGCAGATTGGAGGAAGCGATATCTTGTGGGACTACTATTCTGGGAGGTTGGGTAGGGGAATAATGGGGGGAAAATGATTGTAACTCAAAATCTGGCAGAAATGAATGATGTAAAACAGAAGTTAATAAAGCATTTGTTTAAAATGAAAAAAAAAATGAATTGGTCTCAGGCCAGGGAAGAGCTCAAAAAAAGATTTTAAAAATCCAGTAAGAGAAGTAGAGGAAAAATTGGAAGAGAAATGAGTGATGTAAGAACATAATGAAAAATCAATTAACAACTTAGTAAAGGAGACACAAAAAAATACTGAAGAAAATAAACCTTAAAAAATAGCCCAGGCCAAATGGAAAAAGAGGTACAAAAATCCAGTAAGGAGAAGAATGCTTTGAAAAGTAGAACTGGCCAAATGGAAAAATATACAAAAAAATCACCGAAGAGACACACTTAAAAAGCAAAATTGGCCAAACGGAAAAAGAGGCACAAAAATTCACTGAAGAAAAGAACTTATTAAAAAAAATTTGGCCAAATGGAAAAGGAGGTACAAAACCTCACTGAAGATAATAATTCAAAATTAGAATTGAGTAAGTAAAAGCTAATGACTCTATGAGACACTGAGAAACAATAAAACAAAACCAAACGAATGAAAAAATAGAAGTCAATGTGAAATATTTTATTAGAAAAACAATTGACCTGGAAGACAGACCTAGGAGAGAGAATTAAAAAAAAAATTATTGGATTTCCTGAAAACTATGATTAAAAAAAAAGTCCTGGATATCATCTTTCAAGAATTATCTGGGCAAACTGCCCTGATACTATAGAATCAGAGGGTAAAATAGAAAAGAAATTGAAATAAAATAGAAATTGAAAGAATCTACTGATCATCTCCCAAAATGTTAACTCCCAGAAATATTATAGAAAAATTCCAGAACTTCCAGGTTAAGAAGAAAATATTGCAAGCAGCCTAAAAGCAGCCACAGTTAGAATAACACAAGATTTAGCAATTTCTATATTAAAGGATCAGAGAGCTTGTAATATGATATTCTGGAGGGCAAAGGAACCAGAATTACAACCAAGAATCAACAATCCAGTAAAAATGAATATAAACCTTCAGGGGAAAAATGAATATTCAATAAAATAGAAGACTTTTAAGCATTCCTGATGAAAAGACCAGATCTGAATAGAAAATGTGACTTCCAAATACAAGACTTAAAAGAAGCATAAAAAGGTAAACAGGAAAGAGAAATCATAAGGGACTTAATAAGTTTAAACTGTTTACATTCCTACATGGGAAAATGATACTTGTAACTCATAAGAACTTTCTCATTAGTAGGGCAGTCAGGAGTATATATAGACATACACACACATATAGAACACAGGTGTGAGTTGAATATAATAGGATGATATATTTAAAAATAAAACTAAGGTGTGAGAAAGAGGAATGTACTGGGAAAAAGAGAAAGGGAGAGGTAGAATGGAGCAAATTATCTTATATAAAAGAGGCAAGAAAGAACTATTACAACAGAGGGAAAGATGACGGTGGTAGTGGGGAATGCTTGAGCCTTACTCATATTAGAATTGGCTCAAAGAGGGAATAACATGCACACTCAATTGGGTTTAGAAATCTATCTTACCCTATAAGAAAGTAGGAGGAAAAGGGTATAAGAGAAAGGAGGTGCTCATGGAAAGGAGGGTGGATTGGGAGAGGCGACAGAAACAAAACACTTTTGAGGAGGAACAGGGAGAAAGGAGAGAGAGAGAACAGAATAAATGGGAAAAATGAGATGGAGGGAAATACAATTATCAATTATACCTGTTAAAAAATTTGAAGCAAGTTTCTGTAATAAAGGCCTCATCTCTTGAATATATAGAGAAATGAGTCAAATTTATAAAATTGTGAACTATTTTCCAATTAACAAATGATCAAAAAATATGAACAGTTAGCTTTCAAATGAAATAATTGAAACTATCTATAGTCATACAAAAAAATGTTCTAAATCCACTGATTGGAGAAATGCAAATTAAAACAATTGTGACATACTATCTCATACCATTAGATTGACTAATAGGTTGCTGCTGCTACTACTGTTTGTCCTTTGTTCTTGGAGAAAACTAGAGAGGTGATACCATGACATGAAAGTGAATTGGATTTAAGTGAGGGAGGGCTGTGCAAAGTCACCAGCCCCACCTTCTCTTCCAGAGCCATCTGAGTTCAGTGGTCATATATGGATGAAAATAACTGTAGAAGGTCCAGGATACAATGGGGAACCTTGGCTTTTTCAAGGTAAGGTCTTTAACAAACACTCAGATTGACAGAGGGAAAGCCTATTCAAGTTATTAAGGCTTAAAGAAAATGAGGTAAAGAATAGCCTCTTTAAAAAAAAAAAAAAAGATCTGGGAAGGGAAGACCCTCAAGGTTTCTAGCCAAAACAGAAACAATTGTTATTCACAATTCATTTTGTGTCAATTAGGGTCCAAACAGTTCTTGGTCTGGGACCACAGTGATTTGGAGTTAAGAATGGTCTTTAAGAGAAAAATTATAGGGACAGCTAGGTAGTGCAGTGAATAGAGCACCACACTGGCCCTGGGCTCAAGAGGACCTGAGTTCAAATCCAACCACAGACACTTGACACTTAACTAGCTGTGTGACCTTGGACAAGTCACTTAACCCCAACTGCCTTGCCTTCTACCCCCCCCCCCCCAAAAAGAAAGAAAGAGAGAGAGAAATGATAAATGTTGGAGGGGATGTGGGAAATTTGAGACACTAATGCACTATGGGAACTGTGAACTTATTCAATCATTATATAGAGCAATCTGGAACTATGCCTATCAATTGGGAAATGGCTGAACAATTTGTTATATATGATTATGATGGAATACTACTGTGATATAAGAAATGAAAAACCTGGAGAGACTTACATGAACTGATGCAAAGTGAAATGAGTAGAACCAGAAGAACTTTGTACACAGAAACAGCAATATTGTAAGATGACCAAATGTGAATGATTTAACTAGTCTAAGCAATACAATGATCTAACTCTGAAGGACTTATCATGAAAAAAGCTATCCATTCTCAGAGAAAGAATTGATGGAATCTGAATACAGGTCAAAGCATACTTTTTTTTACTTTATTTTTCTTGGGTTTTTATTTTGGTCTATGTTCTCATTTACAACATGACTAATAAGGAAATATGTTTTGTATGACCTATATCAAATTGCTTGCCTTCTCAATGATGGGGGTGGGGAGGGAGGAAGGCAGAAAATTTAGAACACAATTTTTCAAATGAATGTTGAAAATTGTTTTTACATACAATTGGGGAAAAATATTCAATTAAAAAAAGAAGATACAAATCTCCACCCTCAATCTGTACATTATCATGCTTACCAGACCTTTTCTCACTGAAAATCAGTCAAATGGATATAATGATTGTACCATGGATTCCACTTGTGTTATTCTATTTCACTGCTCACATTGCTCTGTTCTATTCCTATTAAAATAATGACAAACTTTTTCTAATCAATATAGACTGAAGGGAAATCTCCCTCAGAATTTCTGTACAACTAAATTGGGCAATTATTCACATGTTTCTTTGCAGTATCTCTTCTAGTTGCCATTTAAATCTTTTACTACTATTCAGATGCAGCTAGGAGGCACAGTGGAAAGAGAAACCAACTCCTGGCATATGCTCTGACTGATTCCCATACCTGGAATGTTCTCCCTCCTCATCTCCACTTACTGACTTCCTTCAATTCCTAGCTAAAATCCTACATTCTATAAGAAGCCTTTCCCAATCAATCTTAATTCCAGGATCTTCCCTCTGGTAATTATTTCCTATTTAATCTGTATATAGCTTGTTTGTGCATAGTTGTTTATATATTGTTTCTCTCACTGGATTGTGACTCCTCAAGGACAGGTCTGTATCTGTATTTTGTCTTCTTTTCATCCCCAGTGTTTGGCACAACCCCTGCTACATAGTAGGTGCTTAATAAATGTTTACTGACTAATTAAAAGGAGAAACAGATCTGAGAATTATCTGTATAGCAATGTGATCGCCATGTGAAACTGTATAAAAGGAGACAAAAAGAGAACCCAGGACGGGGGCCATGCAAAGTTAATGTATATGATGTGGATGAAGATTCATTAAAGGAGACCAGGAGGGAACAATCTGGTAGGAGGAGAAGCAGGAGACAGGAGTGTTCCAAAAAACTTAGAAAGTATCAAGAAGGGAGTGAACAACAGTGTCCAAAGCTGAAAAAATAATCTAGAAGTAGAAGGATTGAGAAAAAAACCCATTAGATCTGGCAGTTAAGAGATCACTGGTGACTTTGGAGAGCATAGAGTCTCATCAGAGACATTTCATCAGGTATTTCCCTAACTGAATACTTTCCTCCTTATCCTAGTGTATATTATTGGAAATACCTATTTTATCTTTTTTGATTGCTTTTATCCCTAATTTGGTTACGTATTTGCCCATAGTCACAGCTGTGAAAGGTGTCTCATAAGGATTCTCTTCTAATTTTTTCACTATCACCTTTAATATTCAGCTTATGTACCTCTTTTGGTGTTGCTGTGGCATGTGGTATAAGCAGCTGATATAAACCTAATTTCTACCAAACTACTCTTCATTTTTCCAAGTTTTTTTTTTTCATTAAACACAGAATTCTGACCTAGAGATTTCACTGTTGGGTACAGATCTTACAGGGGGTCAGTGATCTCAAAGGTCTCTCTTTTTCTACACATCAAAATATTCAATGCAGCACTTTTAATAGTATATTAAGAAATGAAGGCAATATAAAAATTATCAATTAAAATCTTTTAAAAATTCTTTAAATTATTATGTTTTAAAAAATACTCTTTTAAACATATAACAATCTATTTAATAGGAGTTTACACTGGCATATTTATCAAAATTCTAACATTGTAACTTGGTCTTAAGAAATATTCAAGGAAATACACATCCTAGATTAAAGTGGTATGAAATCTAGTCCATAAGCAGCCAGATTGCAAATTATTCCTTTACCCCACACCAAATGGCATTCTTCTGTCTATAAAATTACTGCATAATTTCATATCTTTTAAAATAGTAACCAATTAAAAGATATTCACACATGTTAGATCCCTTCTGTTAATGCTTTAAAAAAAATGGCTTCTTTTCCTATTATGAATGGAAAGAATCAAAGTGAAATCAAAATTTACTCTATATTTCAAAATCATCATTGAGAAAAGGAAGAAATATCCTTGTGTAACAACCAGATATCAATAATTATCTGAACTCTCAGTCATGAGATAGTCCTCCAAAGTCTTTTTCTTTTTTTTGCTTTTTTTGGAGGGGGAAGGGCAGGGCAATTGGGGGTAAGTGACTCGCCCAAGGTCACATGGCTAGTAAGTGTTAAGTGTCTGAGGCTGGATTTGAATTCAGGTCCTCCTGACTCCAGGGCTGGTGCTCTATTCACTATGCCACCTAGCCGCCCTCCGAAGTCTTTAAAAGATAGAGCAACCAAAAAGATAAAATGAAAATTTTTGCTGGAATGAAACTTATGTTCAATATAAAGGTAGCACTTTTCTGTGCTGTTTTAATTATGTTCAGAATTCTCAAAAGATGTCTAGCACAAGGAAACCAATAACAGTAAAATTTATGGCAAATTTATCACATTTACATTAAGATTACATCTTTATACTTCAAAGACAATACATTAGCTCTATTTGGGACAGAACTCTGACAATTTACTGAAGGAGGTCCCTTTGACAAACCATTTCCATACTGTTGGCTGTGAAATCTACTTTCAAAAGCTCTCTCAATTTGTTCCTTTTTTGTCATTGTCATTGATAAAACTCCAATTCAATAATACTATGTAGCTAGATTATAACAACAATTTATTCATCTGTAAATTAGTAATAATAATACTTCTTCAACAGACTATTGTGAAGAAATTGCTCTGAGGCAGAAAGAAGATGGCAGATTAGAGGTGGCCACCTAGTTGAACTCTCCCAATATTCCCTCCCAAATAACTTTAAAATAACACTTCAAATCAAATTTTGAGGTGGCACAGCCAGCAAAAGGTCAGAGCAAGACATTTTTCCAGTCTACAACAACTTAGGAGGTCAGCAGTAGAGATCTATAACAATAGGATGGGAGTTAGCCCAGAGCATGGCAGCAGTGCCAGTCACGAGCCTTGGAGGCAGTTATGACAGCAGCAGCTTCAGGGGCTCTCAACCTAGAGGCAGTAAGGGGGTCAGATAAGGATTGCAGGAGACCTTTTGTTGGCATTGGATGCAGCTGGCACTGATTAGCACTTCTATTATTCATATGAAGGTATGGGCTGAGTTCCACGGAGGAGAGAAGTGCTTAGGATAGGTCACAAGAGAGCAAGGGTACTAGTACCAAGTCCAAGGCAGAGAGGAACACTAGTACTTGTGGCTACAGGAGAGCAGGGGTCCTGATCATGGTTTCAGGGAGCAGAGAAATGTTAATACTTGAAGCAGGGAAGTATGATAGAGCCCAGAGTGTTGACCAGAATAGCAGTGACCAAAACTCTCCCTAGATCATACCACCCTGAAGCACCAAAAACTTGCAGATCCCCAGAATTAGTTCTGAAAATAGCAGCATGAAAAATCCTAAAGTTAGGGACAGTGAAACCTAACCCCAGGTAAGCAGAGCCCAACTTCAACAAAATGTTCAAAGCGAAGAAATAATGGAAAAAATGAGCAAACAACAACAAAAACGTGACCACAAAAACAAACAAACAAACAAAAAAATCCCTACTATGGCGGCAGGAAAGAACAAGACATAAACTCAGAGGAAAATGAAAAAGAAAGAAAGAAAAGAAAAAAGAAAACTACAAGCAAAGCCTCAAATAAAAATGTTAACTAGACTCAAGGCCAATAAGAATTACCAGAAAGAGATAAGATTAGTAGAAGAAAAATTGGAAAAAGAAATGAGAGCGATGCAGGGAAATTATGAAAAGAGAATGAACAGTTTGGTAAAAGAAACACAAAAATTCACCGAATAAAAGAATTCCTTAAAGAGCAGAATGGACCAAATGGAAAAAGAGGTACAAATGCTCAATGAAGAAAATAATTCCTTAAAAATTAGAACTGAGCAAGTGTAAGCTAATGACTCCATTAGACATCAAGAAATAGTGAAACAAAGTTAAAAGAATGAAAAAATATTAGAAAATGTGAAGTACCTTATGGGGAAAAAAAAGTGACCTGGAAAACAAATTGAGGAAAGATAATTTATTAATTATTAGACTACCTGAAAGCCATGATTAAAAAATAGCACCTAGATATCATATTTCAAGAAATTAAAAAGAAAAACTGTCCCAATACCTTAGATTCAGAAGGTAAAATAGAAATTGAAAGAATCTACCAATCTCTTCCTAAAAGCAATCACAAAATGAAAAGTCCAAGGAATATTGTAGCCAAATTCTATAGCTCCCAGGTCAAGGAGAAAATATTTGAAGCAGTAAGAAAGAAAAAATTCAAATATCATGGAGCCACATACAGAATCACACAAAATTTAGCAGCTTCCACACTGATGGACCAAAGGGTTAGGAATATGATATTCCCAAAGGCAAAGAAATTAGGACTACAACCAAAAATCACTTATGCATCAAGACTGAGTGGAAAACAGATATTTAATGAAATAGAGAACTTTCAAGTATTCCCAGGGAAGACAAAACTTAAAGGAAAATTTGACATTCAAACATAAGACTCAAGAAAAAAGATAAACATAAAAGACTATTCATGAGGGATTCAATAAAATTAACCTGTTTACATTCCTAAATGGAAAAATGATACACAAAACTCTTAAGAAATTTATCATTAGAAATATAATTAGGAAACTATATAGAAAGAGGGTACGGTTGTAAGTCAATTATGTAGAGATGATCTATATAAAAAATATGAAGGGGTAAGAAAGAGGGATGCATAGGAAGAAGGGGAAAGGGAGAGGCAGAATGGGGAAAATTTTCTCACATAATATAGGAGCATGAGGACAAGTTTTTATAGTGAAGGGGGAAATAGGGGAATGGAAGTTAATGCTTGAATTTTATTTCATCAGAATTGGTTCAAAGAAGAAAGAAAATGTGTGTGTGTAAATGTACATACTCATATATACATACATATACATACATATACATATATATACATACATATACACACACACACACACACACACACACACTCAAGAGGATCTAGAAATACATCTTACCCAATAGGGAAACAGAAGCAGAAGAGGATAAAAGATATGGGAGAACAGGATGTAGGGGATGAAAAAAAGGACGGGGGATTAAGGGAAACACGATAAAAAAAGAGAAGCATAAACAGAAACATAAGATGAAAGGAAATAAACAGTTAATAATCATAACTGAAAGTGAATGGGATAAACTCACCCATAAAATTGAAGCAGATAGTAAAATAGATCAGAAAACAGACAACAACAACAAAAACTTATCTTGGGGCAGCTATGCGGCGCAGTGAGTAGAGCGTCGGCCCTGGAGTCAGAAGGACCTGAGTTCGGATCCGACCTCGGACACTTAAATGCACACACAAACAAAAACCTAGTCATGTGACCTTGGGCAAGTTACTTAACCCCAATTGCCCTCCAAAAAAGGCAACAACAACAAAAAAAAAGAAAACAGAATTCAACACGCATTGTTTACAAGAGAAACACTTGAAACAAAAAGATACACACAGAGTTAAAATAAAGGTCTAGAGCAGAATCTACTACACCTCAGCTGAAGTTAAAAAAAAAAAGCAGGGGTAGCAATCATGATTTCAGACAAAGCAACGGCAAAAACAAGCCTAATTAAAAGAGACAATCAGAAAAACTATATTTTGCTAAAAGGTACCACAATGAAGTAATATAAAAAAAATTATAGGCAAATTTCTCTGAAGAACTAGGATATCATTGTGCACAGTAACAGCAATGTTGTAATGATGAACAATTGTGAAAACCTGGCTACTGATCAGTACAATGATCCAAAACAATATTGTTCATAGCACTGGTATAGGGGTTTTTGTATAGTAGACATATAGTGGATATTTGTTGAATAAATTAAGCAAGTAAACACCTCTAATTGAAAATGAAAAATAAACAAACCTATAAACACTGTAAATCTATATATAAACTTTTCAAGCCCTCAAATAGTATAAATCATCTTCCAAAGGAAAAAAAAAGTTGTAATAGGCAACGTAAGTCACACTAGTAGACATATGCCAACTAAGCTCAGGTTGTTTTCCTACAATATTCTAGCTGATAGAATACCCATAAAATATTTACCCTACACATAGTAAATGCTCAATAAATATTTGCCAATTTTATTTCAAAACTGAGCAGTCAAGGCACTATCTCCATTAGAATACAGTGGTGGTTTGCATATCACCACACAGGTCCAGCTACATGGTCATTTTTAAGATTGGCCTTTGGCTTCTTGGTTGCCAGCATAATATAAATTAACATATATACATATGCATGTATGTATGTATGCATGTGTCTATGTACATGAGTAGGTATTTCCCTACTGGGTAAGATCAATTTCTAAACCCACTTGAGTGTATGTATATTCACACACATATTTTCTTCCTTCTTTGAACATACATATAGTGTGTATGTTTATATATATATATATATATATATATATATATATATGTGTGTGTGTGTGTATACACATATATACATACACAAATAATAATATACATATACATATGTATGTATGTATATATATGTGTATATATATGTATGTATATATATGTATACACACACACACACACACATATTTCCAGTTGAAGCCTCTGACACATGCTGACTATGGGAACCTGGGTCAGTCTCATGGCTAATCAGTAACCCAGGCAGCTGACAAGGTGCCATCAAAGTATTAACCTGCATTGGTAAAGGAAGTTCCTCACTAGGAATTTAGGAGACCAATGAAATCACAGGTCATACCTATGCTAGCTGAAGATAAAATATTCTTCTAGCCTGATAAGTCCTAACTAGTCAATGTAATGAAATATTTGTAAGATAATTAATAAAAAAATTAATGGTGCTAAGACTCAACAGAGGAGTAAGAAGAATCACAAACATTGTAGTTGGAAAAACAACTGACATTCCTGAATCTAGAACAACATTATGAAGTGTCATAGTACACTGTATATATAAAGGGCAACAAGAATTCAGAAAAGTTGGAAATTACTATGGCTCTGTTCTTAGAATATTTTTAAAAGCATAAAACATGTATGATTAAAAAGGAAATCAATTATATTGAAATAGTTATCAAAATATTTTTTAAAGTACATTAACCCCAAGTTAAAAATAGTTCCTTTAACTGAAATTTAGCATTTCTTTTGTTTACAATTGTAGGAAATAAATATGATCCTGAGGAGGGGTCCATGGGTTTTACCAGATGGTCAAAGGGGACCCAGAAACAAAAAAGGTTAGAATTGTAGGCTCAGATGTATTATATAATTAGATACCAGGTAATTTTAGTCATACAGGACATTTAACAGAACCTAGAGTAATAAGTTATTTTAATAAACTGGGGCAGCTAATTTTTGCCTTTTTAAAAAGTATTTGTTTTTTCATTTATATTATAAATTATAATTCTGCAAATATAAATTTGATACTATAAAATAGTATTTTATAGATGTAATCTGTTTATTATTTCCAAAAAATTCTTAAATTTTGTAAATCTAAATTTATACTTGTTAAATTTACTTACATTAGGGATAATCAAAAGTTTTTCCCTCTCTTACAATGACTAGGAATGGATAGCAGCTTACCCTTGCTCCTAACTGTTGAACCTTAATTAGAAGCATTTTGAACACATCTGTCTCTCCAATAATTACAGTACAGGGCTGAACATAAAAAGGGTGGCTCAATACATTTTTACAAGAATACTGTGGACAAAATAGGAAAATGATAAATGCTGGAGAGGATGTGGAAAAATTTGAATAGTAATACATTGTTGGTGGAATTGTGAATTGATTAAACCATTCTGGACAGCAACCTGGAACTCTGCCCAAGGGGCTATAAATAAGTTCATACCTTTTAGCCCAGCAATACCACTTCTTGGGTTGTATCCCAAAGAGATCATACAAATGGGAAAAGGACCCGCATGTACAAAAATATTTATAGCAGCTCTTTTTGTGTTGGCAAAGAATTGGAAATCAAGGGGATGCCCATCAATTGGGGAATGGCTAAATAAGTTGTGGTATATGAATGTAATGGAATACTATCATGCTATAAGAAATGAGGAACAGACGGACTTCTTAATAACCTGGAGAGACTTATATAAACTGCTTTTGAGTGAGAACAGTAGAACCAGGAGAAATTTGTAAATAATTACAGACACAACATACGCATGACACCTAACTTTGATAGACTGGGCTCCTCTCAGCAATGCAAGGTTATAAGACAACTCCAAAAGACCTCATCATGTAAAGAGATATGCATATCCAGAGAGAGAACTACAGAGTCTGAATGCAGACTAAAGCAAACTACTTGCTCTCTCTCTTTTTTTGTTTTGTTTTGTTTCCCCTTTCTCATTGTTCACTCTATTGGTTATAATCCATCTTTACAACCTGACTGATGTTTAATGTGAAGGTATTTGTAGATCCCATATTTGACTGCATGCCACCATGGTGGGGGAGGGGGAGAAAATTTGAAACTCAAGGGATTGTGGAACTGAATGTTTTAAACTAAAAGTAAATAAATTAATTTTTTGAAAAAGAATTGTTCCCCTCAGAATACTCTGAAAAAAAATACTCTGTACACAGAAAACTCTTAATAAATGCTCAATTGAATTGTAATTTCACTGAATTGTGTGTAGAGAGGAAGGGAAGGAGAGGAGAGAAAGAGAGCAGGAGAGATGGAGAGAAGGAGAGAGAAAGAGAGCAAGGAAAGGGGGAAAAGGGAGAGAGAGAGGGAGAGAGAGAGAGAGTGAGTGTGTGTGTGTGTGTGTCTGTGTGTGTGTGTGTGTGTGCTTGCATACATTCGCAAAAGAGAGACAGTTTTGATTGTTGCTGTTGTTTAATCACTGCAGTTGTGTCTGACTCTTTGTGATCCCATTTGAGGTGTTTTTGGCAAAGATACAAGAGTGGATTGACACTTATTCATTTTAAAGATGAGGAAACTAAGGCAAACAGGGTTAAATGACTTGCCCAGGGTTGCACAGGTAGTATGTTTCCCTTCACTTAGGCATATTAAAAAAAAAAAACAACAGCAAACATATTCCGGTTTCTTTAAATTTCAGAATTATTATTGCTATCATTGCTTTGTAAAAATTAAATCTTCCCTTTGAAACTTTAAGACTCTATACATGGGCTCCTTCCTCCCTTCATTGTCTTCTCCTGGCCACATACTCAGCAATCTGGTGACACTGGCCTCCTTCAGCCTCTCACACTAACTACTCCATCTCCCAGTAACATCTCCCAGGTCATTACCGTTTTCCATGTCTGGAACCCTCTCCACTTCAGCTTTGTCTCCTGGTGCTACTGGCTTCCTTCAAGTCTTAGATGAAACCTATCTATGTGTAAGAAACTTTCCTGATCCCTCTTCATACTAATGCCTTCTCTTTATTGGCCATCTCCAATTTATTCTGTATATAGCGTGTCTGCATATAGTTGTATCCCCCACTATACCATAAGTTCCTTTGGGGCAGGGCTGTTCCTTGCCTTTCTTTGTATCTCTAGAAATAAAGTATCTAGTAAATGCTAGTAAATTAGTAACTTAGTAAATGCTTGGTGACTGACTTTGGAAGTCTGGTTAAACTCATGGATTTCTTCTTAGTGTAGTATCTTTATTCTTTCCCTTCTTATTTCCGCCTCCTGGCTTCCTTCACGTCTCAACCAAAATCCAGCTTACACAGGAAGCCTTCTGCAGTTCCCCTTAATGTGAGCGCTCGTCCACACTTCTCTAATGCTGGTTATCTCCAAGATGTCTCGTTTGTGGCTGGCCACTGCATTAATTGTTGTTTTTAAGTCTCTCTTAGTTGTTGGTCTTTACAATGTTATTTCGATTATTTGAACTGTTCTCTTGGTTTTGCACATTTTATTCTTCATCAGTTCATAAAAGTCTTTCCAGTTTATCTGAAACAGCTCCTTTTGTCATTTCTTACAGTGTGATATTCCATTAAATTCATATAATTTGTTCAGTCATTAACCAATTGACCCCCTCAGTTTCCAGTCTTGTTGCCTTACGTGATTCAACCTTCTTTATCAGCTTTCTATAGTCACTTAGACCAGAGCTCCTTAGAGGTTCATTTTTTTAAATTAAAAAATATGAACACCAAATCCTTTATAAACTGACTCAAAGTCTTTCCTGGATGAAACTTTCAGAAAGAAGAGAAAAAATCATAATTCACTTTAAAAGATGGTAAATGAGCTAGTTTCAACCATTAAGGAACAGAAAATTTGGATTTAGGGATATTTTCTGCCTTTCTAAAAAGATAAGAAATTTGAATCCCTATATCAGCAGGAAATTTAGAAAAGAAATTGAAATCAGTCAGTGGAGAAACTCCATTCCTCATAATGCATGTATCTATTGGCCAATCTGTGTATATGTAACTCAAGTAAGGTTTGGTTTCAAAGAAAAATGACTTTGTTTTTTATCCTAATTGAAAATATTTTTTAATAAACTAAAAAGGAATATGAGGCTCTAAATTCCAGACAAAATGCTAATGCAAATCTTGGATTAAGTAGTGCTCCCTAAACTCTGTATTATCTCCACATTCGACTAAGAACAAGCAGCCTGCTCTGCAAAAGTGGTGGGCATTCTTAAACTCAAGTGGGCCCTGCTTTGTTGACGTGGCAGTGCAGCATTCCTCAAAAATGTCAACTGGGACAGGCAGTGTCATATGCATAAAAGTTGCCAGTACAGAGCCATGAATTTCCCAAGTGCCCTGGCTCTACGTCCCTCCCATTCTTATGAAATGATTCCCCTGTGCCTTTCATTTGGGCTCAGGTTTCCCAAGTGATGATTTCTTTTTATTCCCCCACTGGCAGCACCCCCCACCTTCTTTCCCACCCCCTCCCTCCCCAAAAGAGTTGGGGTTGAAAAGGAGGTCAGGATCATCTAAGTTAAACCAACAGAATCTGAACTAGAATTCTGGCTCTGCTATTTACCACCTCATGACTCTGTACATGTACTCCACTATGTTGGACTTCAGTTGAACAGCTTATACTACATCCATCAATTAATAAGCATTTATTAAGCACCTACTAGGTGCCAAGCAACGAGGGGAAAATCCAGGTCCACAGAAATATATACATCAGGGCTGTACAACATCTACTTTGGCAGACCACAAGTGGCCCGCGGACCGTGTGCTGTATAGGCCTGATAGACATAATACATACACAGTAAGTGACACTCATATAAGGGACTCCCAGAAGAGGAAACATCCTGTTATTTGCAGTTCAGCCACTTCTTTTCTTAGAGACTGGCCTAGAGTCAAAGAGAAAGAGACTCACCCCTAGTGTCATAGCCAGCAGAGGTCAGAGGTAGGACATGAACCCAGGGCTTCCTGGTGTGAGACTTCTTCCCTATCCCTTCTGCCTTACAAAGTAAGTAGTTTTTTTTTTTTTTTGGGGGGGGGGGAATTAGTGGCTGTTGGGGTGGTCATAAAATGCCACATATAGGAGATGACCCTTGAATTGGGCTATTAACAGAGACAGAGATTCTAAGAGGCCAAGGTGAAGAGGGAGAACCTGTCAGTCACTGGGTGCAAAAGCACCAAGAAAAGAGATGGAAGGTTGTATCCTGACAACAGCAAGATGGAGAGTGTGGTGGGAACTTAATACGTAAAAAGGAATGATATGCAATAAACCTGAAAAGTATTCTGGAGGCAGGACTGTGAGTTGGAGCTGGTATTCTGTCTTGGGGCAGCAGGAAGCCACAGGAGTTTACTGAGCAGGGGAGAGACCTAGTCAGATCTGTGCTTTAGGAATATCACTCCGTGTGCATGGTCTGCTGAAAGGACAGAACAGCAGGGAGACTGATCAGCAGGTCTTGGCAAGTGTCTGGGTGAGAAGAAACGAAGGCCTGAAACCAACCATGGAAGGCTCAAGTGCGAGGGCATTGTGGGAGTAGCAGAGACAAGTCTTGACCTCAGACCCTTTCCCAGTCTTTTCTGAACCCTTGCAATGTGAGGGAACCGTGAGTGTTTTACTTTACTTTTACTTTTCAACAGCTCTAATTATCAGGAAGCGTTTTTTCCTTTTTCCAAACCAAAATCTGCCTTTAATGTCAGTTTGAGCTTGATCTAGCCCCCAGATGCCCTGTCAATAGCCTCTCTGTCAATATGAAACAAGATTTCATTTTGTAGTCTGGAGGTATTTTTTATAGAACATAATCTTCATCTTGGGGGCAGCCAGGTGGTACCATAGTACACAGAGCTCCAGGCCCGAAGTCAGGAAGACTTGTGTTTGGGAGTTCAAATCTGCCCTCACACACTTACTAGCTGTGTGTGTGACCCCGGGCAAGTCACTTAGCCCTCTCTGTGTCAGTTCTTCATCTGTAAAATGACAAACCACTCCAGTACCTTTGGCAATGAATCTCAAATGGGGTCATCAAGAGTTGGACACAACTGAAAATAATTAAACAACAAATCTTCATCTTGTGGACTTTTAAAGTAATTACTTGTAAAATACAATTACTAGATCACATAACCTATATTCAGCAGGATATGGATTTTAGAATTAGAGAGGACCTATATAACCTAGCCCAAGGGTGGGGAATCTGTGGCCTTGAGGTCACATGTGTCCCTCTAGGTCCTTAAGTGAAGCCCTTTGAATCCAAGCTACACAGAACAAAATTTAAAGGATTTGTTCTGCAAAACCTGGACTCAGTGAAAAGACTTCACCCAAAGACCTAGAAGGCCACATGTGGCCTTGAGGTCACAGGTTCTCCACCCCTGACCTAGCCTTTACTTGCCCAAGATTACATATGTAGTAAATACCACCACTGAGAATGGAACTCACCTTCTGGCTCTAAATCTAGTGCTATTCCCATTAAATTATGACATCAGCTAGTTAGCCAGGCCACTGTGATCCCCAAAATACTGTGGTCAATTGAAGTTTTCCTGTTAGGCATTATATGGGAATATAATAAAAATATCTCAGTTGTCTAATGAAAAAAATCATTCAACTCATTCCACATGACCACTTCTTTCTGTACATCTCTGGTCACACGGCTAATCTATCATGGCTTTTATATGTATGCCTACTGTGTGTCTGTGCTATGCTCTGCTTGTCTGCATTTATGGGGTCCTCATTTCATGCACTGTGTGTCATAACAGCCAGAGTACTGACTCTGGAGGTGGGAAGGTCAGCAAGTGAGTTTACATTTTGCCTCTGAAATGTCCCGCCTTTGTGAAAGAGGCAAGTCACTCATCTCTCATGGCTTCAGGCAGCTCTCTATAAATTCTAAATTGTAAGAAGCTGCACTGATAGAAAGCACTACCTCACTGGAAGTTCTCTAAGCAAATGAATCCAGTTTTTTAAAAGTCCTCATCCTAAGCTCAATGCCACATTTTGTTATTGCCCCAGCCTGATTGTTCACATCATGAATTGCATTTATTCCAGTATCTGTAAAAATAATCACATATTTCTAAGAACAATTTTTTCTGATACTTATTTTGTGAACTTGTAAAAGATCAATGTGCTGATTTCACAGAATGCTTTTTTCATTCTAGAAAGAACCTTAAAAATTATCTATCCAATCCTCTTATTTTGGAATTAAGGAAATAAATTCAGAAAAGGTTAACAACAACAGTATCTATTTATATATTGTCTTAAGGTTTGCAAAAGGTAAGAGCAAGCCTAGAACCCAGGCCTCTTATCTGTTTTCAAGTATAGTATGCCACCTTCCTGGGGAAAAAAGGGACTAGAAGTTGTACAAATGACTAATAAGTCAGAAAGTAGCAGGAGTTTTGAGTTGAATTTTTCTTCAAGTCATTTTAATTGTCATAAGTTAAGAAAAAACAAAAGTGAATACAAATGTTGGAACTTACGGCTTAATTTAAGTCTACACTATCACGTGCTATTAATTTTTTAGTCTCCTTAAAAATATTCCAGCAGTTACTAACAATTTCCTGCTTCCTAGCCAAGTTTCAGTCCTTTATTATTCATTTATTCCATTCCACATTCAACATTAATTTCAAATACTACATGGAACTTTTGACATGTTGCTTCTACAAATAAAAATGAGGTGATGTTCAATGTGTCCTTATCTACTTTGGCCATAATATCCTTGAAGTCATTTAATGAGCTAATAAAATATGAATTTCCTTTACTGAAAACATGTTGATGATTATAAACCCTACCTTGATTCCCCTGTAGTTTTCACTCTTTACCCAACTAATTACAGAACTGGCAAAATATCATCTGAAGGGAATGGTACAGATTAAACTATATAGATACACACAGAAGCACACACGCCCGCTTCATATTCCACTCTTATTTAAAAGTACATTTTACATTTTAAAACAAGGATGGTTGCTAAATGAAAAAAAAAGACCTCAATGGAAAAATAGCTGCAATTCTATCTTTTTGCTAATAACCAATTGTTAATAGAGGTGAGAATTTAAAGTCTTATTGCTTTATAAAAGACTCTATTTTTAAAGGATATCATAATAAATAGAAAGATTCTGAGTATAAAACAATGATCTCATATTCACAGAAATTAACCAATATGTTTTGCAAAATAAATGCAAACTGGGGCGGCTAGGTGGTGCAGTGAGTAAGAGTGGGGGCCTTGGAGTTGGGATGACCTGGGATCGAAACCGGCCTCAGAAAATGAGCACCCACGCATAAATAATGACTAGCCGTGTAACCTTGAGCAAGTTACTTAACCCCAATTGCTTTTAAAAATAAAAAAAATTTAAAAAAATAAATGCAAACTATGATTATTAATACTACTTTGTACTGGTGTTAAAAACATACATTTCTAAATTCTGCTGACTAGCATCATTCAGGAAAAAGGAAAATATTTTAGGAGGTAGTTGCAGTTTCATAAAAACTCACAAATAGCAATTAAAGATGAATTTTAACGTATTATTTTTCTTTTTACAATTGCTTCTATGCTTATGTTAGAATATCTGAAGCCCCCACATCATCACAACCTCTACTTTTTGTTTTAACAACAGATTCAATTTTGGGTATGTACAACTAAATAAGTGTAGTCATCCTTATAAAACAATACAGATTTTAAAATATTCTCTAAGTTATAAGTTCCAATATTTCTCTTCACTTTTATTTTTCTCTTAGTGACAATAAAAATGACCTGCAGAAAAAGTCAACTCCTTCTGCTTTTTGACTTGTTAGTCAATCGTACAGCTTCTGGGGACTTTTCTCCAAAGGAAGGCAGCATACTAGACTTGGAAAACTTAGTTGGGAGACCTAGATTATAAGCCTTGCCCAGCACTGCCTTTTTGCAAACCTTAAAGCAACAAATAAATACTGTTGTTGCTGCTGATGTTGATGTTGTTGCTGCTGCTGCTAATCTTTTCTGAATCTATTTCCTTATTTCTTTTTTTTATTTTTTATTTTTTCTTTTTCTTTTTGGAGGGCAGCTGGAGTTAAGTGACTTGCCCAAGGTAACACAGCTAGTTTTTGTGTGTGTGTCAAGTGTCTGAGGCCGGATTTGAACTCAGGTCCTCCTGACTCCAGGGCTGGTGCTCTATTCACTGCGCCACCTAACTGCTCCTTATTTCTAAATTAAGAGAATTAGGTAATCTTTAAGATTCTTTCTAGAATGAAAATAGAATGAAAATGAAATCAATACACTAATGTTTTAGGCGTTTACAGAACAAACATGTCAAGATAAATATTTGTTCTTAGAAATATATTTGTGGTCATTATTTCAGATACCAGAATAAAAAGAATTCTTGATGTGAATGACTTTGAGAAAATCATTTGCATAAAGAGGGATGACAATTAATTGGGACAAATAATAATTCATTATGGTTTCATTTTATGATAGCAATGATAATGGCTTGTGTGTTTCTATTAATCCTTGGGAGTCTCAGAATGTCCAATCTGGGTCAGATCTACCTGGATTGGTCAGGTTTCCCCAATATTAGTTAGCTCTTGGGCAGTTAGGTGCTCCATTTCAGGCCACCCATAAGAGTTCCCATTGTTATCTTCTGTTTGGTTTTCAAGCAAAGAAAGGTGTTTAGAGGTCTCTGACATCTAGAATAGGGGTTGCTGATTCCAGAAGAGAGAAGAGACCAGTAAAACTATTACAAAGGAGGAAAAATATTTGACCAAGGTAAGACTACTAAAAGACCAGGTTACTGGGCATTAGGAAAAGCCCACTTACATTGGTGAAACTCCCTTTTTATTCAAAGTTATACAAAAACTGCTTCCTGGATAAATCCAGGTGAGCCTATGAGATCTAGGTTTCTGCATCAAATTTTACAACATCCACTCAAAAATTTAGAAATTTTTAAACTTCTAAATGGCATGGAAATCTTGTCACCACTTGGGGAATGATGACTTCTGCTATTCTGACTTGCTATTTTAAGAAAGAGAATTGCTCTAGAATTACAAAGATTCTTTGATGCCAATGGTATTGCACACCTCTGAACCATGCCATACATTATGACAGATTAAGAAATTTATCCAAAAGATAGAGATAAATATGCTTCAAAAACCTGGGAACTCACCTGATATTAACTCCATTGAAAACCTATGAACTATACCTAGAGCTAGACTTTAAAAAATGGATTGTCAAAGGAACACTTAATATACACTGTGATGTATAATTTCATGATAAAGAATGCCAAAATCTTGTTAACTGAATGCCAAATTGTGTAAAACATGTGACTATATCTGAAGGATGATAAACTGCACATTTTAAGTTTTTTAAAGGTGCTGCAAAAATTCTAAGGTTTATTATGTCATTAAACTTAATTATTTTTGCTTTGTTCCAAGTAATCTGCACACACTACATAAACACGTAAGTAGTACAGTAAAAAAAAAAAAAAACCACTGTGCTTAAAAGTCAGAAGGTATGAGTGTGATAGTAAATGTGCCAGTTACTGTGAGAATGCAGACCAGTTGATTTATTTCCTTAAGCTTGTGAAATGAAAATCCCATGTGTAGCACTTACATGTGAGTTATTAGTATAATTAATGGTCAATCACATGTGCCTTTAAACCTTCCCACATGTTATTTCTTAGAGTGTGGCTACTTAATGTAAGTACCAACTTGTTTTCAGTAGTCATTCTACTATCTAAGATGATGGTCAATTTGTATAAACATATTCTCTGAGTGATTAGTCACTCTATGGAACACTGAACAGAAGGGCAAGCGATCTGTTTCCATACCAGCATTTACAATTTAGGACAGAAAGATGCTATAACTTGTACTTCCATATTACTTCTTTTGAATACCATGTATGGAATTATAAAATGCCATTACAGCAGATCTGGTTTTTGTCCAGGCATTTTTATTCTCAGCTCAATAATTATTCCCTTCCATTTTGCTGCCTGCATGTTTGTCAAATATTTATCATGGGGAGGTGACAGCAAACCATCTGCATCCCCCTTCTCGAAAGCACTTCCTCTCAATCTCTACCACCTGTTCTCTTCCAGGATCTAGTCTAGTTCTGATTTTTTTTCCTCCAAAACCATTATCTTGTGGGTTACCAGGAGAATAACCTAATTTCTTTAAACTAACAAACTCAGATCAGTTAATGTAGCAAATAGCATGCAACATGCCAACAAATATTGTTCACAAAATGTTTCTAGAATCAGAAGAGAAGTTCCAACATTGGGAAGATTTTCTAAGAAGGATTATGGAAATGCAGGGACAAGAAGCATATGGATGAGCCAGTGTGGCTGGGTAGTGGCTTATACCATCTACAGAACTACCTGATGGTAGAATCCCCGACAGTATTACAGTTTTACCGAACTATTAAACTATGCATTAACTTTAAGAGCATTCCTTTATATCTTTATTACATTTATCAAATGGAAATGGATAAAATCAGAGATAGGAGATGAAATTTCTGACTCTAAATGTATAATCTACAATTTTATTCCTGCTGACTTTTCATTTACTAGATTTGCTGCTTACTCACATTTTATTTGATTTCTAATAGAATGTTATTTACTCTAGATCATATGATATGAGCAAAGTGAGTATCAAAAAGAAGAAATATTTGATGATTTTAAGATATTTTTATAATCCGAAGTTCCATATATATGGCACAAAAACATGATTCTAATTACTATAGACAATTGGGCCAAAAGCTTACGGATGAATAGAAGGCATTAACTTAACAAAAATTTATTAAAGGCCCACTCTGTGCAACATCAGAGACGTTCCATTAGAAAGGGATCAGACTGAAATCTCCTAGTCATTTGATAGATGTGAACAGTGAGACCCAGAGACATTAAGTGATCGTTCCTCCCTGAAACATCAAATCCGCAAACTTGTGAAAACCTGTAAAGGAGTTATACAAGGGCAGCAGCACAGTGTGATGTGGCATGCTAACTCTGGGGAGCCATTTTCCATTTGTTGTCTTCTATGCATTGCTCCCTCATATTGGGACTAAGTCATGTGCTTCACCTGACCCAGAGGACCAATACAGTGACTATCATAACCCTCACTAACTAATCACTACCTAGAACTGCGAATCCAGAGAAAGAGATACGGGTATCTGTTGGTAATAAGACTCAATGAGTTTTAAGGTCATGGTAAAGCCTTAGATTTCCACTTTTCACTTTGACAAATATCACTGGGGCTCTATGGAGGGAGATAAGAGATTCAGATGAACTTCCTCCAATTACTTTTTAAGAACTACTAGAGAGCTATTAAGTAGATCTGGCTGACCACAATTAGGGCTCTCAAAACCAAGCTAATTACAAAATCACAAGTTACATGGGGACAACGTTTCTGCCTCAATTGTATCTTAATCTTATTATTAGGTAGGAAACTGGTTCAGGACCTTACTAGTGGGAGCATGTAGGTTCTACCAAATGACATTACTCCTCTCCAGAGTCACTATAGACCTAGAACATGAGAACCACCTTTGACTTCTCCTTTCCCTGCTTCCAACACCAGTCTCCAAATCCCACACCTTGTTTCCTTTCCTTTCCACCCATACTTTAGTTCAAAGCTTCATTAACAAAATATTCAGTACCTCTCTATTGAGGAAAAAAATAAACCTCTCAGTCAGTCCCTCGAGGCCCTCCACAGTCTGCTTCCTATATGCTTTTCAGCCTTATTCACACCACTGCCCTCTATGGGATCTCTGTTCCAGTTAACCTGTACCTCTCATAGCTTCCTGAATTTGCATTTTACTCCCTTCCCATTTCTGCCTTTAGATTTTTTACCTTCTTCCAAGGCCTGGCTCAGGTACCACTGCCTCCATGAAGACTTCCCAGATTCTCCAATTTGGTAGAGTTCTCTCCTTGAAATAACCTTTCATTCTTCCAAGCATTTATTAAGTGTTCATATATACCCCATATCCATCCCACAGCACCCCCAGCAGAAAGTAAGCTTTACAAGGTCCAAACTTGCTTTCTATTTGCATGTGCATCCTCATTGTCTAGCACAGGCCTCAGAGTCATGTAAAGATGCTTACTGTTGAACTGAATGAATCATCTCTGTTTGCTGCCTTTGTCAGATGGCATCCATTCTGAATGCCTGGCTTTAGGAACTAGCTTGACAAGCCAGAGTGTATCCAGAGGGGAGTGACCAAAATGATGCCAGGACTCAAAATGATTTGATGAGAGGAGCGAATGAAGCAACATGGGGTGTTCAGTCTGGAGACCACACTTACGAGGGGCATAAGAGTTGTATCAAAAGGGTCTGACACCTGGAAGAAGGACTAGCATGATTTCCTTTGCCTCCAGAAGGCAGAAGTGGGAGCAATGGGGAGAAGTTAATAAGGTTAGATGAGCTTCATATCAGGAAAAATTGCTTCAACAATCAGAGCTACACAAAAGTAGACCAAGATGCCTTGTGAGAAAGGTTTCAAAAATGAAAGTATTAGGCATGTTATAGGGGGAATTCCCCCTCAGGTACAGACAGGAATAGATTCCCAGGGAGCTTCTTCCAATACCAAGAGTCTGAGTCCTTCACATTCTGTGTCCACTGTTCCCTCCAGGCCCTTAAGTACCTTACAATGGATTACAATACATAACCTCCAAATAAAGGGATTCTTAACCCTTTTTATGTTCTGGACCTGCATAGGATAACATACATAGGATTACAGAATTACAAATAATGCTAATTATAGTGAATTATGTGTGTTTATGACTTTCCTAAATATTCTATCTTACCCTGCCCACTCTCTCTCCTAACCCATTTAGCACCTTTACTGAGTATGCATTTACAGATCAAACACATAATTAATACTTTAGTCTACAGAACTTTCTAGCTTAAACAAGTATTTGTGAAGTTAGAGGAAGCCATTATTGGCAATCCTAGACAAAAAGATATCAAACACACTTGTCCAGTGATTGTTCCAAAAAGCTAAGCCATCTCTCTGAAAAACTATTGTCATTAGAAAGCAGAACCATATTGTTCTTTTCTATTTAGTTATTAAAGCATTTTAACGATCATGCTTTTTACAGTGATCTATATGGGAAAGGTGACACACATCTTTCTGTGACCTTTTAATGAACTATTCATTATAGTCTATGAAATCATGAAAGAATGAAAAGGCCTCTAATCAGTCAAGTGACCCACTTGTACTTTCAGTCTGGGAAACTTGTACCTGCTCTGCTAAGTAAGCCTTGTTAACAATGATCCCAGAGAGAGCCATTCTCACCACTTCTCTGTTTAACCTACATTTATTTTGAAACTATTGAATAAAGCATGAGAGAATTTTCATGATGGTATGAGAATACTCATTTGGTTTTGTAACAAGATCAAAATGAAGAAGTATGATGAATAAAAAATTCATAAACTAAGCGGGTTCCCCTACTCCAATCTAATGTTTTCTCAATCACATTCTAAATGATGACTACAAAAAGGAACATGTTATAACTGTGGGAGGTTCAGGATAAAGGACTTTCTTGAAAGTCTAGACATCTACCAAAGAAGCATCTTCCCAAGATTACTTCCTAAGTTTGTTTCTTATCTATAGCAATTATTCCAGATAGCAAATAGCCATCACATTGCAAAGATAAATTTTTTAAAATTTATCACTAGTTCTTATAACTGAAAAAAAATTAAATGCCTTATTTCTTTCACTAAAAAAAAATAGGGGAAAAATTTAATTCATTACAAAGTATAGATTATTCTTTGGCGTTCCACCGTGATAGGAAACAAGGTGGCACTGCAGAGTGGTAAGAGCACAGGACTATAGTCTGAAAGCCTGAACGGGAATTTCTCCTCTGGAAATTGCTGTGACCAAGCTAACATTCACGGAGTGCTTACTGTGTGTTGGGACTGCGCTAAGCACTTTGCAGGCGCTGGGGGGAGGTGCTACAACTTTACAACTGAGGAAACTGAGGCAAAAAGAAAGTAAGTAACTTGCCCCAGGCCACACAGCTGCAGATCTTCCTGAGCCTGGCCCTTGGCTCTGTGCACTCTGGCGCCCCCTTGTGGCTCCACCCTAACTTCTCTAGGCCCAACTCTCCCTCTAATTCTTAATCCTATAGTTCCATGAACAGAATTCTAATTTTTAAATTAATGCAATGTAAAGTCAGAAACATGTATGAGAAGCTATGGCTCTTCATTTTCTTCTAGTCTTAACTGCAATTCCCATTCAGATTTTAACTGAAATTTTTATTTAAAAAGTAGGAGTCCAAAACCATTTGTCGGGTCATTCTAAGCAATACATTTCAATAAGGAAATTTTATCTTAAACTTTCTTTATGTCCTCTCATCCCTGGTTACGAAGGTTCTTTATGAAACAAGTCATTATGAAGAGAGTAACATCACATAGGGCTGTTATAACATGCTTCAAGAAGCAGCTCTTTAACACCTAAAATACTTCATCCCATCACCCCCGTTCCTTCTTACCATGGTCAAGGATTATTAGCTGGGCTCCAGCTTGTGAGTTTCCAACATCATTCTCTGCAATGCACTGATAAAATCCTTCATCTGATTTCACCAGACCCAAAACCTGAAGGTTATGTTCCTTCTGAGAAATAAGAATAAAAATGATTTATGATTAAATTATTGAACATTACTACAGGTATAAACAAAAAGTCATCTAAATTTCATATTATGGACTGTTTTATAAAACCCACATTTACCAAAAAGGAAAGGACCCACAATATTTATAACATGGATCTGCATCTAAGCTCTGCATCCTTCCTGGGATATAGGTAATGAATACTCTTCTTTGTAGTTCTGTCTCTAGCAAAACAGGTATCAGTATCATATGGTCATATTTAATGTCATTGGTGACCTGACCTCAAGATCATTTATTAGCAAAATCAAAATACTTTTCTGAGACACTTTAAAACTAAACATAGCTCCTACACATCAGAACACTATGGCATGTGGTGATTAGCTGGCAAAAATGTCACTATAGTCATCCCATAAAGAGAGGAATGAATGAGATGCTAATTCAGCTCTGACAGATGGATTTCCACTTAGTTTAGTTTTTTGGGAGATGCTTTTCTATGATATGTTCTGTTGTGTAGTTCACACACACCACTTTAGGCTATATATAGCCTGGGAGGCACAATTAGGCATGTGATTACAAAGAAAGACATGTCCAGACATTAAACCTTTAATGGTATAATTTAGATTTCAAATTATCACTAAGTATTTATGTAGATGCTTTTTACGTGCACTAAGGTACTGTATTAATCTTCAGTGCTATGGCTTAAAGAATTCTGGTATGAAGTTATTTGGGAAAACTAAGAAATCAACAATAAATCAATACACTGAAGCTCAGAAAGGTGAAGTAAGCTGACCAAAGGCATATAGTTTTTTAAAAGGCAGAAATGGGATTTGAATCCACTGCAGTATGCTGTCTTTAACTAATATCTGAGAGCTCCTTTTGGTGTCTAGTATGTGATTTCTGTGTCAATGGGACAAAGATGCTAATGTGGTGCATTTGTACAATGCATTCTTGTTTCACAATGTACTTTCCAATAGATGTTGACATGAAAGGGATCTTGGAGGTCATGTAGTCCAACCTCATCATCTAAACAGATGAGAAAACTAAGGCTCAGAAAAGTGAAATACCTTCCCTGAGGTCACAAAATTGTAATTTGTGCCCCTACTCAAACATGTGGCCTGAAAGGACCATACTGTGCTATGGAAGGGATCAAACGATGACCCTCTGGAGAATCAAAGGCCAAGGAACTCTGATGCTCTACTGAAGCTAGGGTAGTACAGCATCACAGAGTGAGTGGATGCTGGCCAGCTGAGTCTTGGTCATGTCCTAGCCACTGAGCAAATCACTTAGCCCCTCTGGAGACTTTACTTGGACCACCACTGGGGTCCTCCTTGCTGCTAACACCAGCTTCAGTGTCTTTGAGCCTTATCTTGCTGGGGTCCTCCAGGCCTCCAGGCCACTTCCTGGTCAGCACCCTGAGGGCAGAGACCTTCTGGCTTATTTAACTAACATCTCAAGTGATTGGTTCAGTGCCTGGCACTAGGATTTTAAGGAAACATTTCTAAGTCTTTAGTTATAAGTAAATTATTCAAACTAGAAAAAGTCTTCACACACATACAATGGAGAGTTGGAAACAGCCTCAGAAAAAATACTTACTATAATCTTAAAGTAATCACTTGGGATAACCATGTCACCATTCTTGACCCATTTTACAGTTGGCATGGGTTTCCCAGTCACTTCACATTCAAACACAATATCCATGGATTCGTGTGCATATATATTAGCAGGTTTCTTCAGGAATTCTGGTGAGGCTTTGGAAGAAAAAGGAAATAAAGGAATTAGTATAACCCAAAAGAAAAAGATGTTGAGGATTCAGTTGACTGCTTAGAAACTGGGAATTTCCATATCCACTCTTTTACTTTACACTGAAGGGCTCCTGAAGCTAAGTGATGAGATGATAAATTGGCCATAAACCAAAAACAAAGAACAGATGTTGGGAACTAATAATACAAATAAAATGAATTATTTGGCGCAATTAGAAAACTAACTTTGATTTGCCAAGTCTTTGCTACATATTCACAGACAAAATTACTAGACTGAGAAAATAAAACAACAGAAATGCTTTAGCAATTTTAAGGAATATTGTTGTTGATGTTGCTGTTCAGTCTTTTCAGTTGTCTCTGATTCTCCGTGGACTTCTGTACATGGGGCTTTTTTGGCAAAGATGCTGGAATGGTTGCCATTTCCTTCTCCAATGAAGGAGAATAAAATAGTCTCATTTTTTTCACCTCAAACAATTCCATGTTTTTGGAAACAAGATGGCTACATGGTCTGTAGACAAGAAGCCTTTGATAAACAACCGCACCGAAGTTTAGTACCATTTAGGGTTCTTTCATCTTACCTTGGTGTCCCTTCTAGAGCCCTCCTGACAGTCAACAGAGCCTTTAGTGAGATAATAGAGTGGACACGCTAATTTAAAAAACCACGCTGGTTTCAAAGCTTCCAGGCTCATCTTCTTCCTTCTCAACTGCCTTTCGCTCTCTTCCACAGGAGTTTATAAAGGCTTCATTTACTCTCTTTTCTTCCTTTCTCTGGCCTAATCACCCTCTCGCCTACAGAAAATTAAAAATCTTTCCCTTCAAATAAAACAAATCCATACATTGGCCATTTCTGAAAATGTATGTGTCAGGCTGTATCTTGAGTCCATCATCTCTCTGTTAAAAAGCAGAAAGCTTACTTCCCTATCTGCAATGGTGGCCCATCATTGCACAGTTCAGTACTTCTAAGTCTTTCAAAGTCATTTTTCTTTACCATATAATAGCTATCACATAAATTACTCTCCTAGAAGCACTCAGTTCATACAAGTCTTCCCAGATTTCTCTAAACCCTTCCCTTCTGTCATTCCTTTTATCACAGTAATATTCTATTATATCCATATACCATCATTTGTTTAGCTATTCCTCAACTGAGAGACAGTTTTTAAAAATGCTTGACACAGTACCTGGCACATAGTAACTATAAAAATGCTGACTGTAATCATCATCATCACTACCATAAAAATAGTTGTGAATATTTTTGCATATGTAATCACAAGACCATATTTAGAGCTGGAGAGAATTTTATGCCATCTAGAGAAACAAAGTGATTTACACAAGGTCACGGGATGGTATTTGGCAGAGGCAGGATTTAAATTGGAAGTCCCCTGACTGCCAATCCCCTTCTCTGTCTCCTGCACCACAGTCCTTCTATGCTGAGGAGCGACGACAGGGTAGATACCGTGTGTACAATCTGAGCAGAATTCCAAATTGTGTTCCAGAACGGTAGGTTGATATAACATCCGTCATTTTCCTTTTCTGTCTTTGCTTATCTGAGGTAGAACCTTGGGTTTTAATTTGCACTTGTCTTAGGGTTGTTGACAGTGTGATTTTCTTCTTTTGAGAAATGCCTGTTCATATTCTCAGACCATTCCAAGGTGAAAAGGTTCCTGGGTGATGATAAATAAAGAAGCCTAGAGAGTTAGCAGTTGAGGGAATCCTAATTGCTAGCATTGAGACAAGGCTTACTACGCACCAGGCACTGTGCTGAGTACATCAGATGTGAAGAGACATACATTTTACAGCCTATGTTTCTCTCTATCCCTTGTTTGGTCAGAACTAGTCCCTTTTCCACTGCTGTAGAAAGTGTCTCCTCCCTGCTCTTCTATAAGGTTTATGATGCTAGAACTTATTATTTGGAGGCAGGTTGGCTGCACAGTACACAAAGTGCTGAATTTAGAGTCTGGAAGATTTATTTCTAATCTTGCTTCAGATCCTTGTGGGCTAGGTATTTTCTAGGTGTGTGACCCTGGGCAAGTCTCTTAGCTTTGCACAATGTCAGTTTCCTCATCTGCAAAAATGGGGATCCCTCTAGGTTGTTGTGAGAATCAAATGAGAGCAACTACATAAAGCACCTTGCAAACCTAAAGACGAGGTGAATGCTAGCTCTTATTAGCCCCATTTTAGAGAGAAACAGAAAGCTGAGAAAGACTGAATGAGTGCCCAGGGTCACCTGTTTGTTATCTGTAATGCATCTTTCTTAAAAGTAAAGTTCTCATAAAGAACTTGGGGCCCTGGTTAGAGGAAGGAAATCCATAACTGACATTGTCTTTCAAATTCAAACAAAACATTAGTTACATACTGTTAGTATGCTATTTGGTCAGGACTTACAGCCTTGGGGCCCTGAAACAAGAGTTAAGTGGGATATTCTGAGTTTGAACCCATAATAATGGTCTTAGCACTTAAACCCAGTGATAGAGAATAAAGACACCAGTGAATGCTTGTCTGAAAAAACTCATGCTAAATTTCTTACTGGGATCCTCCCACCATGTAGTTGAAATATAAACCAATTCTTAAACTTCTTTCAATGGAGCAAGAATTCAGTAACTGTTAGTTATCCATCCAATGGTACCGATCTCAGGCCTGCCACACCTTCTCATCCTGTGAATTCTTGTCCATGTGTAAAACCAAGCACAAGCAGCTTTCCAGAAGAATGCTACTGTGAACAGCTTTTAAGTTTCTGATTACACAGTATAGTGAACACTCTATTCAAAGCAAAACATTCACAGTAAATCAAGGTACAGCATTCACAATGACATAATAACTTATCACAGATAATCAAAATACAGCATTCACAATAGCTTATCACAGAAAATGGCCATATAGTTTTCACCACAGTGGTCACAAAGTTTTGAACAAAGAACAATCATTTAGTAACTCAATCATTCAATCACCCTTAAGGAGGTTTTCCTCCTTAAAGGACACCAAGTACAATAGTCAAAGTTCTCCACTCACAGGGCACACCAAGTTACAAATCGATTGCTTATTCAGTCATCATTCAATTCAATCATCAGAAAATACACAAGCCCTCCACCCCTAGGTCACTAGTAAATTACAATTTCTCAGTCAGTACACAATATCCAAGTAAAGTCTTCTTTAAGCTTGACTTGGGGTGGTCTCTCAGATTTCTTGGATCCCCTTCCATGGTCCCAGATCCTACTTTGATTCACCAAACTGTCACCTGGGTTCAATGGCAGACAGCTCCCAGGTCTTTATCCAGCTCCTTGTCCAGTTCTTAGTAATACAAAAGGAACTTCAGGTTTCATTACTATTACATCATGTCCTCCCATATATACTCCAAAGAGAACTTACCACAGAAATGTTCCCCAGGTTGTTGTTAATGGATACAAAAGCAGCACTCGGGCTGTCCATGTCCATTGTTTGTTCTCACTATATGACCAGTCCATCTTCCTTTCTGATCTTATATTCCTTTTGTGTTCTTTTATGCTACTTGTTTGCGAATTACTATTTAATTTAATACACTGTAACTGATGCAACATTATAATATGTCTCTTCATTGCCCTTTGCATGATCTATAATTTTGATTCTTCAGAGATTGTAGCATTCCATGATTTCAACACAAATGGGATTATTGGAGGAAGACTGGTGTTTTTTAAAAAGATGAGTTTTTGTGTGCAGAAACAGCCTGAAATAACTGAAAGCACTGTACAATTTCCCAAATGCAATGCAGCTTGGTCTTTTCTTTCTCTGTGATTCTAGGTCAAATTAAGCTTATTCCATTTAAAGAGTAGCTGATATATTGATGTCTGAAACATTTTTTGAAGTTTTATTACAAAAACTTTTCACTTCAAAAGAGATTCACCTGATGAAAAACAAATTCAATGAGCAGTTATTGAAAGAATCCACTGATCAATTGCATAATATCATCTAGTCAATACACATTATTTATCTCTTTGGTTTTTAATGATAAATTAGAAAATAACACCTTTAAAAACAGAACTGGACTAATGGTAAAAGAGGTACAAAAATTATCAGAAGAAAATAATTATATTAAAAGCAGAATAAGCCAAATGAAAAAGAAGGTAGAAAAATTCATTGAAGAAAATAACTCCTTAAAAACAACACCAAAAACCCCCCAACAAAACCACACCCCCCAACACAACCACACAAACAAAAACCACCACAAACAACCCCACAACCAAAAACCCAACCAACAACCCCAAAAAAAAAAACACAACCACAACCCCCAACAAAAAAAAAAATCAGAATTGGGCTAATAGAAGCAAATCACTCCATGAGGTAACAACAAACAAACAAAAGGCCAAAGGAATGAAAAAAAATAGGATAAAATTTGAAATATCTCATCAGGAAAACAACTGATCTAGAAAACACACTGAGGAAAGATAATTTAAGATTTATTAGACTAAAAAAAAGAATTAGACTACCTGAAAGCAATGATCAAAAAAAGAACCTAGATATATTTCAGGAAATTAAAAAGAAAAATTGTCCTGATATCTTAGATTCAGAGGGTAAAACAGAAATTAAAAGAATCCATTGATCACATCCTGAAAAATATCCCACAACAATAATTCCCAGGAATATTCTAACCAAATTCCAGTGCTCCCAGGTCCAAGAAAAAATATTGTGAACAGTCAGGAAAAAAAAAGCCATTCAAATATCATGGAGCCACAGTCCAAATCACAGATTTAGTAGCTTCCACATAAAGAAGTGGAGAGCTTGGAACATAATACTCCTGAAGGAAAAGGAAGTAGGATCACAATCAAAAATAACCTAACCAGAAAAACTGTGAATAATCCTTTAGAGAAAAAAAAAGGACATTTAATGAAACAGAGAATTTTCAAGCATTCCTGATGAAAAGATCAGAGCTGAATAGAAATTGTGACATCTTGGGAACTACTAGGTGGCACAGTGAGTAGAGCACTGGCCCTGGAGTCAGAAGGACCTGAGTTCGGATCCAGCCTCAGACACTTAATGCACACACAAACAAAAACCTAGCCGTGTGACCTTGGGCAAGTTACTTAACCCCAATTGCCCTCCAAAAAAGAAAAAAGAAAAAGAAATTGTGACATCTAAACACAAGATTCATGAGAAGCATAAAAAGGTAAACATGAAAAAGAAATCAGGGACTCAATAAAATTAAACCATTTACATTCCTATATGAGAAGATGACATATGTAACTCCTAAGAATTTTATTATTATTAGGGCAGCTAGAAGGAGTACATGAGCATGAGTTGGTTATGATAAAATGATTTCTAAAAAAATAAAATGAAGGGGTAAGAAAGAAGTATGGAGTAGAGAAAAAGAGAGAAGAATGGAAAAATTATATTAGGATGAGACATTTATCAGGGTGGAGGAGCTTGAAGAAAAGCTTTTATAGTAAAGGCAGAAATGGGGTTGGGGGGCGCACAATGCTCAAACCTCAGTCTCATCTAAATTGGTTCAAAGAGCAAAGATTGTGTGTGTGTGTGTGTGTGTGTGTGTGTGTGTGTGTAAAATATAAATGTATGTGTGTATATGTATACACACACACACACACACACACACACACACACACACACACACACGTAGTTGGGGATAGAAATCTAACTTACCCAACAGGAAAGAAGGAGGAAAAAGATATAAGAAAAAGAGGGGAAGAGGATGACAAAAAGAGGAAGACTGGATTAAGAGTCAGTGATCAAAAACAAAACAGACTTGAAGAGGGACAGGGTAAAGAGAAAGACAGGGGCACAAAAGGAAATAGGATGGAGGAAAATACAGTTATTATTTATAACTGTGAATGAGAATGGGATGAATTTATTCATAAAATGGAAGCGCATAGCAGAAGAGATTAGAAACCAGAATCTGACAATATGCTGATTACAAGAAATACACTTGAAACAGAAAGACATACAGAGTTAAAATAAGTAGCTGTAGCAGAACCAGTAGAAGTAAAAAAAAAAAATACAAAAGCAAAAAAAGACCTAATTAAAAGAGATAATCAGGGAAAATACATTTTGATAAAAGGTACCATAAATAATGAAGTAATACTGAAAATGTTTACAGTAAGATTCTCTGATAAAGCCCTCATTTCTCAAACATATAGGGAACTGAGTCAAACTTATAAAAATAAGAGCCAATCTCCAATTGACAAATAGTCAAGGGATATGAACAGGCAATTTTCAGAAGAAGAAATCAAAGCTATCTATACTCACATGAAAGAATACTCTAAATCACTAGTGATAAGAGAAACGTCAATTAAAATAACTCTGAGGTACCACTTCACACCTCCCAGAAATTATAAATGCTAGAGGGGATGTGGGAAAACTGGTACAATAATGAACTGTCCGTAGTTATGTATAGGTCCAGCCATTCTGGAAAAGAATTCGGAACTATGCCCAAAAGACTATAAAACTGTGCATACCTTTTGACCCAGCAATATCACTACTACTAGATATGTATCACAAAGAGATCAAAGAAAAAGAGAAAGAACCTATATGGAAAAAAATATTTAAAGCAGCTGTTTTTGTGGTGCCCAAAACCAGAAAATTGAGGGGCTGCCCATCAACTGGGGAACAGCTAAAGAAATTGTGATATATAATTGTGATGAAGTACTGCCATAGTATAAGAAATGACAAGGGTGAAGGCTTCAGAAAATCCTGGTTAGACCTATATGAACTGATTCAAAGTGAAGTGAACAGAACTAGGAGATTATTGTACACAGTAATAGCAATATTGCATAATGATCAACTGTGAAAGACTTAGCTATTCTGATCATGACAATGATCAAAAGCAATTCTGAAGGACACACAATGAAAAAATGCTATCCACCTACGGAGAGAGAACTGATAAACTCTGAAGTACAAACTGAAGTATAATTTTCTCACTTTCAAAAAAAATAATGACAAGGGATATGTGGCAAAGATAATATCTTGAAAAATTTATCAATCAGCAAGTATGCTTTAAGAGTCTTACAATATTTGAAGCCCTGGGCTAAGGGCTAGGGACACAAAGATAAAAACTAAAATCTTCCCAACTGATAAATGGTCAAAGAATATGAATGGGCAGTTTTGAAAGGAAGAAGTCAAGCTATCTAAGGCTATATGACAAAAAATGCTCAAAATCACTAAAAATTAAAGTCTGTATTTCCACCTCTCACCTATTAAATCAGGAAAATTGACAAAACAGAAAAGTGACAAGTGCTAGAAGGGTTGTAGGAAAACATACACATATAGCTGTGAACTGGTATAGCAATTATGGAAAGCAATTTGGAATCATATCTCAAAAAGCTGCTAAATTATACATGTCCTTTGACCCAAACAATACCACTATTAGGCTTTTCCCAAAGAAATCAAAAAGAGAGGAAAAGGTCCTATACATACAAAAATCACTATGATAGCTCTTTCTGCAGTGGCAAAGAACTGGAAACTAAGGGATAAACTTAAACTAGAGAATGGAATACTATTGTGCTTTAAGAAATGATGAAAGACAATTTTAGAAAAAAAAACCAAGTATGAACTGATGCAGAGTGAAACCAGAAGAATCAAGAAAACAATTTCTATTATAACAACACTGTAAAAAAGAAACAATTCTGAAAGATTTAAGACTCTGATCACATAATTACAGAGAACTGATGATAAAGAATGATACCCTGATTCCTGAAGGAGAGGTGGTGGACTAAATATGTAGAATGTATAAAGAATGTATTTTTGGACAGGCCCAAAATGGCAATGTATTTTGTTTAAATATGCACATTTTTAACAAACTGTTTCATTTTCATAAGTGGAAGGAGAAAAAAATGCCAGATAATTGGGGGGGAAAAAGAATACATCTAATTACCAAACACAAACAAATAAAAAACACGAAATAATACAGCACCAGACATAGCAGTAACTCCATCCCTGCAGCTTTGCTTTGGAGCCATGGAGCGATATTTTCCCCACTCCCACCAACACTAATGCAACTGGGTAAACTCAGTCCCTAGGAAGAATAGCAACCCCCAGAACACAGGTTCTACTTCCAGTATGATTCCTGAAGCAGTAGTCTAGGGAAGCAATCCTTCTGGAGTTATAATCTGCCAAATTCCCCTGTAGGTAATGAATTCCCCACCTCCATAGCAGCCACAGCTACTGAAGGCCTAGAGGAGAAAGTTTTCATCACCAGGTTACTGCTGAATGAAGCTGGAGAAAATTATGAAACTTTGCTGAGTTTGGTACAAAATTAGGTTACATAATCTCCACTGGGCTTTCGCTATGGCAGAGCAATTCTTTTACATTTTCCTCATTAACTCACTATCCCACTCACTACAGCAACTCTCCCAAACTCTCTCATTCTTCCTCAAGACTTCCCACGGTTCTCTCCCAAACCCTCCTCTCAATTATGAACCTTGCCTCATATTTCAGTAAAAAAAAATAAATAAATAAGGTCATTCACCAAGGGCTTCTTCTTCCCTCCTCTTCCTCATTTCAAACCACTTAGATGCCTTCTGTCACTCTCTCCTCCTTCACCATGGTCTCACAAGGAAAGCTGACCAATTTTCTTGCCAAAACAAACTGACATTCAGAAGTGATCCCATTCCATCCTGTCTTCTCCAATAGATTCACCCTTCCTTCATGCCCACTCACTTATCTTCATTCTCTCTTTGTCTATTAGCTGCTTCCCTACAAACATGCTCATGTCTCTCTCCAATAGCTATGGTCCTATTACTCTTCATCCCACTCTAGCTGAATTCATTAAGACCATCTCTAAGCAAGGGTTTTTCTTCCTTTCCTCTCATTCTCTTCTAAACTCTCTTCTGTCTAGTTTCTGACCCCATTATTTAATTAAACCTGCTCTCTCCAAAGTTCCCAATGGTCTTTTCAATGCCAAATTTGTGACTTTTTCAGGTGTCATTCTTCTTGACTTCTCTGTACCTCTTCTCCATAGGTTTCTGAGATCCTACTCTAACTTAGTTAACCTATCTATCTGTCTTTTCAGTTTCCTTTGTTGAATTTTCATTCAAGGCACACCTGCTAGCAGTTCATGTTCTCCAGGGTTTTCTACTGGAGACCTCTTCTCTTTGCTACCTTCAGTATTTCACTTGGTGATCTCATCAGTTTACATGGTTTCAATTACCTCTTTGCTGATGACACTCAGATTTATTTTTCAAGCCCTAACCTCTCTCCTAAACTCCAAACTCATATCTCAATTAGACATCTCAAACTGAAGATGCTGTTAGACATTCTAAACTCACTCTGTCCAAAACTGAACTCATTATCTTCCCATGTAAATTCTCATCTCTTCTGAACTTCCTTCCCCATTTACTGTCAAGGGTACAACAATCCTCCCAGTCATCCAGGTTCCCAACCTGGGTGTTATCCTCAATTCCTCATTTCCTCTCTCCTCCCATATCCAATCTATTGTCAAGTTCTGCTGATCTTATCTTCACACTAAATATTCCCGTCTCTCCACTCCACAGGTGTGAGGGTCTCATCACCTTATGCCTCGACTATGACAACAGGCTGCTGGTTGGTTTCCCTGCATGTCTCCCCAGTCTAACCTACAATTAGCAGATTAATCTTTCTAAAGCACACATCTGAACATGCAACTCCTCCTATTCCATCAAGTCCAGAGGCTCCCCATCACCTGCAGAATCAAATATAAAAGCCATAGTCATTTAATGTGATCATTGCTACCACTTCGGTATTCTTGAACCTTATTCCTCAACATGGGTTCTGAGAGCCAGTGACACTAACCTCCTTGTTTTCTCTCATCTCTAGATGCTAGGTGGCACCATACTGGAATGCTCTTCCTTCATTATCTCCACCTCCTAGCTTTCTTCAAGTCCCAGCTAAAACTTCATCTTCTGAGAAAACTCTTTCCTGACCCTCTTAATCCTAGTTCCGTCCTCTATTGTTTCTCTCTAATTTATCTAGCATATATCTGCTTATTCACAGTTGTTTCCACATTGTCTCCCCCTTTAAATGATGAGGTCCTTGAGAGCAAGAACAGCCTGTCATTTTTCTTTGTACTACCAGGGCTTAGCACAGTGCTCACACCACATATTAAACTTATCACAAGCTTATCTACAAGCTCTCTCCATTTCTAATCTCTTTGCTGCCACATTCTTCCCTAGGTTTCTGGCACACTGCCTTCTCCTCTCTACCTCTTCTTGATTCCCTTGACCAGGACATTTTCTTCCTCTGTTCCCTGAGACTTTGTGATTACTCCCTTCTCTCCTCTCTAATGACTTCTCCCCCTCCATGATCACATTCATTTCATGGCCTCTATTATCACACTAATGCAGAAGACTCACAAGTTACTCCAACTGCCACTTTTCCCCTAGATTCTGGCTGAACATTTTACCCTTGATGCTCTGCTAGCAGCTCAACTTTCCCCCTAAACCTGTCCCTTCTCCTAACTTTTCCATTTATGTTAATATTACCAACATCAAAGGAGAGGAATCACAGGATCATAAATTTAGAGTTGGAAAGAACCTTAGAAGTTATCAAGTCCAACTCTTCTTTATTTTACAGAGGAGGACAATGAGGATTAAGGAGTGACTAGTTCAGAATCATACAACTATCAAGTGTCTGAGGCACAATTTAAATTCAGGTCTTCCTGACTCCCAGTTCAGGACTTTATCTACTAAGTCACAGGTAGTACTTTAGCTGAGCACAGAAGGAAACTAGGAATTTGAAGAGGCAAAAGTAAATTCTAGGCATGAGGTATAGCCAGTGTAAGCATATGGAAATGAAGAGGGAGAGTTGTGTATGAGGAAGATGGAAATGGCCAACTTGGCCAGACCACAATGTACCTAAAGGGGATTAATGTGTCATCAGACTGGAAAGTATAAAAAAGTGGGTGGGGACCAGGTTGTAAAACCAAATGGTAAAAAGAAAGCTTCTAAAATAATAGGCAGCTGGTATGTAGAATGCTGGATCTGGAGTCAGAAAGACTTGAGCTCAAATTTGCCTTCAGACACATACTAATTTTGAGTGATCCTGGGTAAATAATTTAAAATCTCTCAGCCTCAGTTTTGTTATCTGTAAAATAGGGATTAAAAACAGCACCTACCTCCCATGGCTATTGTTAAGATGAGATAATATTTGTAAAGCATATTGCAAACTTTAAAGGTTACATGAAATATTGTAATTATTAAGTTTTCTGCTAAAAAACTTTCATGGATACCCTACCACCAAGGGTAAAACATGGTGTTTAAATCCTCTTACAAAAATGGATACTACACAACTTTTCAGTCTTACACTCCTCATAAGATTATCAGTCTAGAGCTGGAAGGACCCTCAGCAACCATCCAGTCCAAACTCTCCTTGTTTAAAGAAGAGGAAACTGAGGCCCAGAACAATGAGGTGACTGACCCAGGCCACACAAGAAGCAGGCATCATTGGAAGGCACCACTTCTGTTATTAAGTTCTAGGCTCCTCCTGGTTCCCAATGTCCTCCTGCGCCATCCTACTTTTATGAACGTTCATCAGCTGCCCTCCAACCCTGAGAAAGCATTGCCTGTTTTTGATTCTGAACACCGAAATCTCTCTCTCCTTCAGGGCCCACCCCATAAAATATTCCCTAAATCTCCACAGCTGAAAGCAATTTCCTCTTGGCTTCCATATCTTTGTATCATGTACCATGGTAGTCTCCTTTTTAGATGGTAAGCTTACTGAGGTGATGGGGCTCTAGTCTTCATTTTTATATCCCTAGCACAATATCCTACAATCTGTAAGTACTTAAGTATTTAGTTCAATTCAACAAACATTTGTTACTAATTAAGGGAGAACTTACTTTCCCAAAATACTTTCCCTACACCAAGCAAAACGATAAGAAAACATAAGCTATTATACATGTATTATAATGCTTTACTCTCACTACTGTCAACTGCTTCTAAAAACAAGTTCATATGTTCTCTACTGGCTTGTACATAAATTTCAAAGGCTAAAAAGTTGTGCACCATTTCTTTATATGAGGGGTTTCTATAAAGAAGAGATATCTTAAGTTTGGAACTCTTCTCTGTAATGCCATAGTACGGAACTAACATTATTATCAAATCTCATCAAGTCAGTCTATACTAATTTGGAATTTTGGATAAGAGATCAGCTCTGCTTTGCAAGATCCTTCTTTCAAATATCTTTCTAGCTCATGTTATGAGAAAAATTACAGCCTCAATGCCGAAAATACTTAAAAATAACATTAATAGCTAGCATTTATATAGGGCACTAAAGTCTTTAAATGTTATTTCTTCTAACCTTCCAAACATCTGGTAAAGTTGGTGTTAATATTATCCCCTATTTTATAGATCAAACAGAAGCAGACAGAGGCTAAGTACTTTACTTAAGTGTCTAAGGCAAAATTTGAACTCAGATCTTCCTGCCTCCAAATCCAATATTGAATCCATTGTGTCACCTAGGGGTTTCCAGTATACTTAAAAATTTACCAAATAAACTAGTGTTCAAATTCCTTCAATTGATTTAGAATGACCTATTTATAAAGTAGTAATTAATATGCTAATTAAAATGGTATTCTCTATTAATTGAAGCTACATTTAAGAAACTATTTTAAATTTAAACTATCTTTTTCCAATTAGTCCAGTTTAGAGTAGTTGCCCTTTACTTTTAAGAAATTCATATAGTTTTACTTATTATATTTGGCAAATTAGTTCATTTTAAGTATAAACAGATGAAAATGTTCAAATTTTTCTTCATTGTTATAGACCTTAGCCTTTGGCTGGTAGTCACAATTACTTAATTTTGGTATATTCAGCAGAATCTATTTAAAAATTTTCCAATTCATAATGTAGTTGTTACTAAGTAGACAAAGGCTTTAAAAGACTATGGGCGGGGGGGGGGGATTATAAATAATTTCTAAATTTGCCAATTATTTTTCCCTTTCCAGAATTAAAACAGAATGCCTTTAAAATGTTCTCTTAGATTTCAACAACAACCTCAGTAGTTAGTATTCACACCAATTAAATAAATTTAAGTACAGATGTTTGTGGTAGGGAAGTCAAATTGATACCAGAGAGCAAATGAGTCAATTACCATAGAAAATAAAATTTGTAATGGAAGATTATGTGTCTTCTTACCAAAGAGATAATTAAACTTCAAAGAATCCTTGGCAGTTCAGTCTTACCTCCTGATCCCTTCTAATGGCATTACCATACCAAAGACAATTTTAATTGCTAAATGCTCAAGTGGAATTTAACATGTAGAATATATTATACTTGTATAGACCTTTTTTAGAAACCTCATTTAATTCTCTCACTGTTGAACAGTACTTTAAATGCAGAAAAGCAAACAATCAATTCCAGTGGAAACCAATGTGTCCATGAATAGTTCAACCCTGAAGATTCGTCTTTTCCTTCCTATGCCATGATTTAAGGATGTCTGACAGCTTTCTTTGGAAGCTCTTTATGAATTTTCCATTTCTTGAATTTTAAACTTTAAAGTTTTTGGCCATACACTCCTAAGTGCCCATGGACACCATACTTAAAGCAGAGCTGTTTGGCTATTGTAAAGCATTTCTTTTGCAATATTATGGCCCTACAAAATAGGAAGTTAAAATTTTAACAATTTCTGGACATTTAAAGGAAGTTTCTTGTGAGAGTCTGCTTAATCTAGTTCCTTGTATTGTTCTCAACTAATGGAGTAAAAAAGTATGTTCCCAAGAATTCCTAAAGAAGTTTCTTCTCTTTATGAATTAGAATTTTTCTCAGCTATCTAAAAACAATATGATATCCTAAACATACTTCAAAATCATTAAAAATCTGACACTCTATTTTGGAATAATATTGCATGAATAAATATTCTGAAAGTTCTTTGATTATTTTTCCCCTTTTCCCCTTACCATGCTAGAAGTTATCTCACATGAAAATCTCATCTGATCACAATATAATGTGGTAGCCAAAAAAGGTCCAGAATTAAACTTACGGAGTGTGTGTGTGTGTGTATGTGTGTGCGCGCGCGTGTGTGCGCGTGTGTGTGTGTGTGTGTGTGTGTGTGTGTGTGTATAATATGCCCAACTGAATGCAGGATTTCAAAGAACTGTAAGAAGAGATAAGGTTTTCTTAAATGAGCAATGCAGAGAAATAAAAGAAAACACAACAGAAAAGACAAGCGATCTCTTCAAAAAAATTAGAGACGTCAAGAGAACATTTCATGTAAAAATGGGTATGATAAAAGACAAAATTGGCAGGGACTTAACAGAAGTGGAAGAAATTAAGAAGTGGCAAGAATACACAGAAGAACCATATAAGACCTTAATATCACCAATATCCATGATGTTGTGGTTATTGATCTAGTGCCATACATCCTGGAGAATGGAGTCAAATGGGCCTTAGAAATCACTGATAGCAAT